>JXSR01S004230.1:66433-76847 GCA_000969725.1 Ophiothrix spiculata
GCCCACCCATCAATATACCAATTTTCACCCAATTTTACTCAAATTAGGTGCTTTTTGGTAAATTTTCCCCAAAAGCACCCAATTTATGAAAATTGGGTGCTTTCATCTGAGACGAGTACCATCCGATCGCTATACCAAATCTGTGAAAAACCCACCCCAAGTTGCACAATGTTACCGAAGGTTGTCCAAAGTTACTGAAAATTCTTCAAAGCTGCGGAAGGTAATGCAAAATTAGTTAGAGAAAGAAGCTTCTTAACATATATGTGTAACTTTATGTAATATAACTAAAACCTCTGCAATGTTATAGAACTTTATGCAACAAGTGCTTTCTCTGTTCTCTGTGCAATGTCAAAAACCGAAGATTTGGTATAGAGATATGGTCGATAGAGAAACAATTAGCAGCTACTTGTTTTGTGCGCCAAGAGACGAGACTCCCCTTTTCCTTCAAAGAAATATGTTGTTTGATACACATTTATACAATTTGATAGGGTATTCTCTTACACATAAATAGTGCTTGCAAAGAAAGGTAACTAATCTGTGTTTTCTTCAAAATTAAATCCTTGTCACTTCTAACTGCATCACAAATGCAATTTTCTAGCTCAAAGGATATAACTTGGCCACACAGCAAAGCATTCGCATCTTTCTCACAGAGTAACAGAGATGACACTGAGCTCAAAACATGGCCCCAATTACGTAACGTGTAACGTAATATGTGGACGAAAACGAGGTCACAAAAAATGAAGAATACCCGATTAAGTGTAACACACATCAAGGACGATGTCAGGATTTATCGATATTTGAGCAGCATTCTTCATTTTGTGACCTCGTTTTGTCCACATTATTACGTTACACGTTACGCTAATTGGAGCCATGTTTTGAGCTTAGTGTAATCTCTGTTACTTTGTGAGAAAGATGCGAATGCTTTGCTGTACGGCCAAGTTATATTGTGATCAGCGAACAAACGTTAACCAGCGACTATTGAGAAATAGTAATCAAATGAGCTATTAAGTATATGGGGAGAAAGTGTCAGGGGCCTGTCTTTCCTCTAATGGCATGCTAGCTCCAATGGCATTATCTACAATCATCATTATTTAAGACTTACCATATTCTTTCATTTTATTTGTGCAGGGTGGCGGCTCTAACGGGATACGAACCTCAAGACCTGATCGAGAAGACACTTTACCACTACGTCCATGCCATGGATATTCTACATCTCAGATATGCTCACCATACATGTAAGTATAGTGGTTGATAAGACGTGCATGCTGATTGGTGCATCCTCAATCAATCATTCTTTTCATCAGCCAATCAATGTTCATGACATATTCCAGTTTGTTACCTAGTTACTAAATGTGATGGCTCACCCCGAAAGGGGGGACTTTGCAGATGATATCAATTTTTATATTATCTGTTAAAGCATTTCCAAAGCTTTAAAATGACACCTTACTTGTTGAAATTGATCAAGGCGATCAAATTTTACAACAGAAAATCTGCGAGAAATTCTTATTACTTTCTTTATTTTTTGCTGCCTATTTTCATCAGTTTCTCGAAAAGCGTTCTGTAGCAAAGTCCCCCTTTTCGGGGTGAGCCATCACAAATAAATACAGGGTTCGATTTTACCGTCGGACCGTCGGTCCCGACCGACAGAGTTTCGGAAGACCGACCAGTTCAGCAATGAAATGGTCCTTCGGTCCGATCGTTTTTTAGGCTGTCACTGATTTTGGAATTAAAATAACTTCTGAAGGACCTATAAATTTAGTGAAGGACCTGTGGATTTTGAGACTTACTGGTCCTTCTGTCCTGTGATTTATAAGGGAAAAGGCAACCCTGTAAATATCTGAAAAATAATATGAATCAATGGATAAATCAATCAATGTATGAATTAAATGAATGAATGAATGAATGTATGAATAGCCACAGCATATAATATACACCATGCCTGTTAACAAATTCAGATACAACCATTTGCACATCTAGCCCTTGTCAAATCCTAACATGTTCGATTGTAAGTGAGATACAGATCAAACTATTAGATTATTCTCATAATAAAAATTATACACATTACTTTGTTGGAATAAGTGTCTTTTAGACTACCCCATACACTAAGGGATTTTATTGTTCTACCTTAAAATGTTTGCACGTTCCCAAACTCTTGTGTGTCGCCAGTAAAGGGTCTGTATAGAGAGCTTATGAATGGAGGGCGTAGGACTCAAAAAGACTAATGTGACACTGGTGACATTTGCAGTATTGAGTATGGTTAATTATGAAAAAATAGAACAAAGATTGAACTGTACTTAATCAAGTCAAAAATGCTTTCAAATAAACTTCATATTGCCGTCCATGTAAGGTAAAACTTAATATATACACTAAATCACATTGTTCTACATATTTTTACAGTATTAGTCAAAGGACAAGCCACGACCAAGTACTTCCGGTTCTTATCCAAACATGGCGGCTGGGTTTGGATGCAAAGTTCTGCAACAATAGTACACAACAGCAGATCATCGAGACCTCATTGTATCGTTAGTGTCAACACAGTGCTAAGGTGAGGGTCTGTTATTTCATTTTGTTGATGATTTCATGTTAAGTAGTAGTTGATGCTTTCATAAAATTTCTTGATTAATTAACAAGTCTCAAACCAATTGTATAACTTATATACATAATTTTAATGAATGAGTAGTTATAAATTAGTAAAAAGAAGCGAGACATTGATAACAAACAGTTCTAGCAGGTTACCGATGGATAAAATTGGACACAGTAATTCAGAGCGAGAGTAATCTACTTTATACAATTGAATATTTCTGTCAAAGTGGCGTCTGTAAACTTTCTACTTTCATTTTTGGTGTTTGTACACAAATTTAATTTCAACGTTTTATCACAGCATCACTTCAACTATACACAGGATGGGCTAAATTGCCAATCAATTACAAATGTTAATGCGATTCATGTTCACTCTTTCTTAAGTATATAAATATTTTAAGACCCTTCTTGTATCAACTCTTCTTTCATTAATTAAGCATTTATATAATCAGTCAATATAATGTTTATTCTTTCAGTAATATTGAAGACAAAGAACAAGTGCTCCAACTTGATCAGCTGACAGCCAAAACCGAATCAGCTTACGCTAGTCTTCACGAGAAAACCAAGCCAGGAAAATCAAGAACTGGAAAATCCAAACGAAGATCCAACACAGAAAAATACAGCCCATACCAACTACCAACAACTCCAGTAATGTACAGCGACACCGCAACAAGTGGGGATTATAGCCAACATAGGGCTGCTTATGGACAGTACACTGCCTGCGAAGTCCCCGTTCCAGCGGCTCAATATGCCACAGTACCTTACCAAGAAGGAATTGATAGATACAATGCCATGTATTCCGCTGGTTACGCCACAGGGTATCAGCCAAATATGTATGCTGATGGTGCTTATAGTTACAGTAACTCATTTGCTTATTCCAGCGCAGAAGCGTATGCTCATTGCATGAATGAAAGGTTACAGTACCGCGGACATTATGGTGATGACCGGTACTACACCTCCGATCCTCGTTATTTTCCATGGACACATGACACCAGCAGGTCAATGTTATCGCAAAGTCTGAGTACTGAATCTGACCTCAGAAAATCTACGCATGTGCAATCTGAAACAGCCACTCAAGGCTCATGTAACACAGCATCTGAGACTGCCCAATCAGAGTTGCTGTTACAACAATGTGGACATTCACAATTAAGTGCTACGTCACCAAGTAATTCACACCTGACGTCAAGATCTCATCTGTCAGATAGAAACTCATATCATGCACAGTCTCCTACACAGACGGGTAGTCCATCCAATACACCTGATATTTCACCGCATGCGTATCGAAGCCATCGACAAAGAGATGGTCATGAACCATCTACTACTACTACTAGCAGCGCTTGCGTTGCACAAACTGCCAAATTTGACACTTTAGTTCATGCCACGCAACATATGGTAAAAGAAGAGCAACAGTGCAAGAAATCCCCGCAGGTAAGCGCTGCCAATGTCGTGCAATCAGAATCAGGGTTCAGCCAGACAACTAGTCCAGCTTTAACAACAGCAGGAAGAGAAGCCTGTCGCCAAGCAAGTCCTGCACAAGGAGACACCATGCCAGGACGAGCACAATCCACTTCAAACTCACAAAGTCTGGAAGCAAGTGAGGCTACTGACACTAGCAGACGCAATAGTGATTACACAATGACTGAATTAAGAAGAGCAGGTGCTTATTCTTCCACAAATCAAACTGGTCATGGAAGTCCAAATTATCCTGTAAATCTCACGGTCAGAAATGATCATTTATCACCTGACCATGCTGAAATTACAGACCGAACTGTCGAAGCAAGTGACGCTTTAACCTCCGTCCATTATGGGTCAAAGGACACGTGCTACTACACAGATACCGGAAGTAAAGGATATCTGTCAAGCTTTTCCTCATATACAGATTCTAGACGTGGTAGTAAAGACCACGGATACATGCACACGAACAGTGCAATTTGTGACAGTAGAACTGCTATGAGTTGGTATGGAAATAATGTACATCACAAAGAACTAGCCAATGGCTATGCTTATTGATAATCGAATATGAGTTGTTTACAGAGGACTTTTTTTTAATATATTGTAATTGTAAAGTTTTCATTTACGAACAAATTTTATGGACAATCAACTTATAGTGCAAATGTATAAAGAGTTTGTGAAAGCATTTGATGAACTGAATCCTGGTGAATATGCTATACCATTCCAGAATTATACATTTATTACTACTACTAGATATACTTAATTGGGGAAAATAAATAATGCAAATTATTTTGGCGCAGGATATTTTAAGAACATTAACATATTCATAGAGAAAAATTTTAATAATTGAAGAATATGATCTTGCGTTCAAAATTGATCAAATTGGATGAGAACTCGGTTTTCAGATATCTGTCGGGTTTTTTAAATCGACATGAAATAATGGGACACTTCAAGAGTGTGAATAACAAAAAATGATAGGAACAGTTTACGTCGGCAAGTATGCTTAATCAGTTGGCCAGGTCTTATGTTTATTGGGTATAATGCATATACCGTATCTATCCTAAACCAACATTGTCATACTTCGTAATATATACGGAGCTTGTCCGACACATTTATGAGTCTGATATGCCACAAGCCTGGATATGAAACAAACTTAAGTCCTGATTGTCGGATACCGTAATATTTTTACAGACCATTATCAGACTGGAGAATATCGTATATAAATTATGATAACTAAATAATGACGTTTCATAATGAAACACGTCAAATTTTGACGCTATACAAAATGACGAATGCAATGATTTTATAAGCTAAATCGTATAGTATCAACATTTACAGGATAACACCTCAACACACCTTTTTCATCTCAGTTCATTTATAATTTTAAGATACAATACACTTTTTGGACTTTTGAAAGTGTTATATATTGGTCGGCCGTAGTGTTTAATGTCTGTTACCGTACTGTGTTTAGTGTGTTTAATTTTTATTAACATGATTAAGTCAATTGCATTGTTTATAAGAAAGATCACTGGAAATACCTTGGATTTACTATGATTACTATTCCATTCAAACTTACCGTAACAAATATCATGCAATATGGAAAATAATGAGCATGAATCTGCATTTCTTATTTTAAATTAGCAGAGATGAAACTCATTGGATATTCTAATATAAACTGGGCTCTATTTCATGAAGCTATTTATTAACATTCTTAAATACAATTTACTAAACTAATTACTTCAGAACAAGAACATTTTGAAAATGTTCAACTTGGAAGTGATCAAATTTCCAAAGTTAAGACCAGATTGTTTGAATGGTTTAAACATTTATGCCTTTGCCCTGTGTAGATGAACTTGTGGGTAATTGACCTCTGACCTATTATATATAGTCAAACTAAGATCAGATATAAAGTTAGGAACATTTTTTACAATGATAGGATGTTTTCTATAGGTGTATTGATTTTTTTTAAACTTTTGAATGGAAATTACATCAAATGATAATAATAATAACATTTATCAGCCAAAGTTGCTTTAGGAAAATGAACTCATTGTTCTCAAAGTCTAAAATATTTGTAGATTTATAAATTATTATTGCTCTGCAGACCAACTTAGGGGTATTCTTAAATCTTTATGAAATAGAGCCATTGCATCGGTAAACATTGTCATTAAAAGCTCCAAAATTGAGCAACCGATATTGACACTAACTTGTCGACAATGTATTTTCGTCAATTCAGCAAAGGCGCTCGAAATTACAGCTTATGGCCATAATGTCACTCTCCTTAATTCGTCTGCTGAATGTCGATTTACAAATATACCTGTCAACAAAAAAGTGACATTGCCGATTACAATGTCGACAAAAGGCTTGTCGATACCAGCCTTATTATTATATTTAAGTATTATAGCCATATCATTTCTGGTACATTGACGTATTTTTTAAGAATCGACCACTGGTTTGATCATTCTATTACATCCCATTACGTATAATCAAGAAGATTGAAAAGTATTGTTGCAACCTATATAAGCGAAGTGCGAATCAGTGTTTGGAGGTTTATTGTTACTGTTTCTCATCATTCCATTTATTATCAGAAAACGGTCAAAATACAGAAAGACGGGAAAAACATACTAATTGGTTTTGAAATTGAGTTTGTTTGTAAGGATTTATGTAGTTCTAAAAATGTTAAGACAAATTGCCAAAGAGGTAGACCATTTCAAAATGGCTGAAGTGCGCAAATCTCGACAAATTTGTGGCAAAGTCCAATAATTTTGAAGTTCTCGAAGTATATTTTCTTGCCTTGGCATGCCTTGGTCTTTATAGTAGCATCTGAATGACAAATAAATATGCCTGAGATAGAATGGTCGAAAGATGTGCAATTATTGGACTTCGGTACAAAAACTTGCAAAAATGTTTTAATACAATGTGATTCACTAAAATATTACAAATAAGACGATCATTACTACAAGCAGTTTATGTAGTCTTTTGAATGTTCAGAAAAATAAGTATTGAGTGAATAATTTGTATCGATAAAATCATTTTTAAGGACTAAGTCACACAACAATGTATAGAGTCCAACGTGAGGTCTAACATATACACTGTTTCGGTCATATACATGCATATCGATACCAAAACAGTGGGCGTGCGTTTTGACTCTATACGATACTGTTTGACTAAGTTCTTAGGAATGGTTGATATTCAAACTGTCAAAATGCCTTTGGAAAAAAGTAGACAACCGAGTTAAATTTCATCCATAAAAACAAATAGAATGAAACAAGAAATATTTCTGCGGGTATAACAATCCTGAAATTGTTTGTTGTAGATTGTATGGGCACAATTTAAGGAATTTGCGCCAGAAATATCATAGAAATTAGTGTAACCTACAACATTTTACAAACCATCAGAGTTGGACCTACAAACTGTCTAATTTGTAAGTATAAATTTACCCTGGATAGGTTTTATCATTGAGGCATGTCTGGTTTGCTCTTTTACACAATCTTAAAAACAAAAGGTCATATCTCTAAATGTCAAAAGCGCAGTTAGGCTCAAAACATAGTCGGCCTCCAAACAAAAAATGTTGTTACCAAACATTTGGTCGTGACGTCACCAAATAAAAGACCTGGGCCCATATTCATAAAACCCTGCCAATTAAGTTGGCTGCTAACCTGTTGTCTACTTGTCAAATTTTGACAGGTAAACAATAGGTGAGCAGCCAACTAGAGTTTGCAGGGTTTTATGAATATGGGCCCAGGTCTTCAAGAATTGTTTAACCTGTTTGAGAGTAACTTGACTACAAATAAGAATTACTTAGCAATGAAAGCAAACAATAATTGCTTCAAATAGGTGTCATTTTAAGGAGTTCTCAGCTAATCAGTTTTAACACAAAATCAAAGCTTAGAGAAATTTATTAGTAAACGTTTTATTTTCCAAAATATTCCATTCTCTGAGGTGTTGCATACTTATTTCTTTAAATTTTCATTTACCAAACGGATTTCAATAGACTCACCAGGTATACTCTGCATGCAGTGCCCAAGAAGGAGCATTCGCACAGGGGACCAACGGCTTAACGTGACTTCCGAACCACGGAGTAATTAGAGTAAATTTTCTTGCCCAAGGAAATAAGGAGAATAGTCCGACCGGCAGTGCCGCCACCGGGGCTGGAACCCACAACCTCTGTATTACGACTCGAGTCCCGCGCTCTGACCGCTCGGCCACGCTTCTTTGAACCATATCTTTTAATGGATGTTAATACACCTGAACTAAAGAATCACCGATCTTCTAAGTTGATATCTGCGTAGACTTGCAAAAAAAGATTGTACAATTATTTGTATCTGGAACCACAAATCTAAGGTCATCCCTTTAATCCTCACTCTACTCTTTTTCCACAAAGCCTACAAGAATTGATCGAACATTGTTGTGTAAAATACGAATCATTAATTGCAATTGTGTTCTTATGAATGTGCCAATCAGGATCTATGTTTTACGTGCTTTTATGTGAATAAAAGTTCGCAATTAAATGTGTTTTGTAAACATGACTAAAAGTTGTCTTTATTTAACGTAAGTTTATTCTAATGCTTTATTAGTTCATTACACTGTCTACATAATATGCACGGGGACCACTCAAGTATAATGCTACAGGCAAGAAAAAGGTGAATTATGGTTGTTTTGAAGACAGAAGGGTGAATCAGGTGGCACCGTTTAAGGTATCAAAAACAGCCATTTTCAAGAAATAGGGTACTTTTTTAAACCCTATAGTGTGAAAATGGTAACGGTAAAATCCCGATTTAGGGTGTGAATAGGGGAAAAAGGGTAGGGGGTGTTTTGAAAAACTGTGGTCACGCTATGCCTGCACCATTATCCCCCCCCCCCCCCCCCGGGATAATGTGTGACTCGTCAAATCAAAAGAAGGCACTTGTCTAAACTGTGTGTTTCTCATCTCGTGACACCATGTTGTGCTATGCCTTAACCCTTTCCAGTCCAGGATATAAAAACCCATGAATTATAGCCAGCCCGTATCCCATACAGGATAAAAACCAAAGTGTTATAGCCAGTACCGTAGCCCATACGGGATAAAAATCCATGAGTTATAGCCAGTCCCGTATCCCATACGTGATAAAAACCCATGAGTATAGCCATTCCCGTATCCCATACGGAATGGCAGTTTTGGACTTCTACTGTCGTCTTTTAATAGTATTATAACCAATGATAACAGCATCATGGCTCATTCTCAGATAAAGCGTGCAACTTTGCCGTTTTGGTGTCGCTCATGTTCGTGTTACTAGTTTAGCGTTGTTAAGCCTATTACAAATAATTTGAGTGATCTAGTTAATACATTAAAGTCACATTAGTAACATGTGTGAAGCTAAACATTTTAGCTTGCCAGGAAAGTAGATAACGAAGTTAATCTGAAAATGCAAAATCGTTACTTTTCCCCATGTCGCCAGCCATACTTTTTACGTTTTATGTGGCCCCGTTCCTAAAATATTCGGGCATTTCAAACGCAATGCATATTTTTTAATAGCCCGTAATAGGTATTAGTAATGACATATAAAGTTTAATTATATTAAGTATTTAATATGACATAATAGCTTTTTAAATCATGTCGCCAATATTGCAAACAGATACGAACCAAATTCTAAAATCGATAACAAAGTGTGAAAATCAATATGTTGATGGATGATTCCGCATTAGATTTATCAAGTAAACTTCAGTCTTGAATAACATATATGTTATATAGAATTATATATTTACAGTAATGATTTACAAGGATATTAATATCAAAAAAAACCTATGTGACTGTCACGTCGCGACAGATACTAACCACACATTTTGTCGCCTTGTCGCAAAACGCGGTACACTATGAGCGAAATAATACACCACAGTGTAGTATGTGTAGAGCTTCTAATTTAGTGTAAAGATCAAGTTTGTAAGAAAACTAATTTTCTCAATAATGAATATTTAAAAAAAGATTCCAACAGATACGAACCGACAGATACGAACATTAGGTATAGGGAATACAATGGTTAAAAATCAAGTATTTTTAAAACATATCCCATGCACTTTTTCTTCTTCAGAAGCCATAAGAGTTTATGATTTTGTATGTTTTTCATGAGTTGTTAGTAGTCGAAATTTCAACATTTCTCTAACCAAAGTTGCACGGTTTATCGGAGAATGAGCCTCATAAGTATTAAGGCTACAGTCCCTAAATGGTTGCCATTTTTGCCAACGGCATATTTACTGCAACTTTTTACTTACTTAAACATATCAGAATAATACAATTTTTGGCGTACATATGTAATAGAGTCTCTAGTTTATACATGAGACTTTTGTAGTGATTTCACGTCCATTTTCAAGGTCAAAATTACGTCAATAAACTACTTCGAAAAATTTA
>JXSR01S004233.1:0-10988 GCA_000969725.1 Ophiothrix spiculata
TGAATGTATTGTGGATAGATAACTCCGGGAAAATAATTTATGAATCTATTACTCTTGTCGGCTGATATTGAATAATGAGGCAATTATCATAGAGCCTAACATTGAATTCGTAGCCAGCCATTGAAGGACCCGTTTGAGACTACGTTTTCTATACCAAACCCATGACATGATAGCAGGAAGCGCATAATTTCAGACGCTACAACATTTTTGAATTTAGCGTCTCTGTCGTGCTAGTACGGTATGTCATGTAATAAACTCAAAACATAGTATCTAGAACATTTTATAATAATTTTGACCCATGAACATTTCATATATATATACTATTTTGGTTTACCATAACCTAAACAAAATCAACACACTATTCGATGATGAAATTTAAATCCACGAAAACCAGATTCGTTTTGAACCTTCAAATTTTAATTTGAAAACATGACAGATTTTATCAATAGTCAACTTATTATATGCTCTTGCAGTATGAGCTATTCGAAAACTCAATCAAGGAAGTTATAGATCATCAGATGATTTTTCTGTAATCTGAAAAGTGTTATACCGTATTTAATATAAATATCATGATAATAACAACAATATCACTTATAATAGATGATCCTGTTATAAAAAAGTATAATTTGCATGGGATAAGTGTACATCAAACAAGTATGATTACTTTTTTTTAACTCTTAATTCTAGACTTAAGTGCATATTAATGTGTGATTTGACAGGTTCTTTGAAATCTTCTTTGAGGTTTCGCCGCGTATGGTATTATTAAGTGCCGTGAAAATGGAGCCAGTGAAGAAGAACATGCGATTACAAGTTAAGTGTAAAATTTGAATTCTGAAGTGCAAAAGTTTGATGGTCAAGATAGAAATCTCCATTAAAATATATAATAAGAATAAGACAATTTTATGTAATCATAGCGTAGGACTTTTAGTGTCAGAATGGTCGATTTTGTACGACGTTTTCTCCATTGAAATACTTTCCTGCGACAGTGTATTTTAAAAGCTTTATCATTATTTATTGCACTATTATTTTTTCATGTTAAACTTTTTTATATAGGCAGATGTGTTTTTTTCTTCTTGTTATTAAACCTTCACATAGTCTGCGGAATGTTGAATGAATTGTGGGTAAAAAGAGAAGATGTAAATCTATAATAGCTCATAGCTCTTGGTCGGCTAATATTCAATAATGGGGTAATTGTCATACCTCTGAATTCGCAGACAGCTATTTACAGAAACGCTTAAGGCTACTTTAACCACGTAATATATTTATTGCCTATCCGACAAAAGAGACGAAGGATGGTGAACGAATATAGCAGTTTCATTTATTTTCTTGTTTTGAGATATTTATCATAAAGTAGGAATTATATTGAATATACACATACACAGAAATCTAAATACATTTTTAATTTTATTATCCATGAAGTAAAAATATAAATTAATAAGAGTAATCTTTTAATTATTAACTGTTCATGTTAAACATCTAAACGATTTTTTTTTATCTCACTTATTCCATATTTCAAATGTCACAAACGTTACCAAAATGTTACATGTTCTTGACCTTCATTTGCTTTGAGCTTTGTATATCTTCCAGGCATGCAGAAGTCCTTGAAGATAACTCACAAGCTTATTCAAAGGGCAAGTAAGTAGTACTATGTTAAGTGCTTTTTCATGAGAGTGGGGAGGGGGAGTTAAGGAGCAGGAGATATTTCACCTTAACTATTCAGTAATGTTCTGCATCTTAAGTGAGGATTCAAGTTCTGAATTTTAACGAGGATTAAATTTGAAAATCCTCTGCTCTCTGTTTGGTTAATGTGCACAATGTGGGCGTGGTCTAGGTTTATAATAAATGATGAATGACAAACCTCTTAAGAGTGGGAAGTGGGAGTTCAGGAGCAGGGAGTAGTAATTCCGAAACATATACTTAGAACCTTTTTGAGGAAACCACTGAGGCCTGATTTTAAAGGGCTTTTGAAAACCTATACTTTGATTGGTCATTTACAAAAATGTTCAGGTTATTAGTACTAGAGGGGTCATGATAAGGTCTGATCAAGTTGTTAGGACCAGGGTTTGTCGTCTGATTGGTCCCTGTTTGGTAGGCGCAGTAGATTTTAGGGGCGCTTAACCAATGAAAAGTCCAACATTGTTCTCCTTTTAGTTGAAAATCATGCTGTTTTAATTCTTAATTTTTGAAGTTTAATTTTGAATGCCATGTTCAGGTAATTAGTTTTACGTTTGGATAGGGATCAGGTCATATAAGAGTTGGATGGTATGGTTATTTTTGAATGGTAGGGATGGGCAATGTAACCATTTTCATAGAATACCAGTGTTTGAAGGTTGTTTTAATTCACCGATGGGGTAATAACAAGACTTGTTTTAGAACGTTTCAACGGCTTAATTCTAAAAATTTACATGTAGATCACAAAGTCACAGATTTGGATGTCATGGCAGCCAGATTCTTTTGATATCACAAATTGAACCGTTGAGCCGTTCTAAAACACCTCCTTTAGAACAGCTCAATTCGTGAAATTAAGAGAAGAGCCTAATTTCCATGATTGCTAAGTGACTTTGCGTTATTTTCTATCTCCACAATTATTTCTGTTTATATAAATGTGGACATAAGGACCATCATTCGCGTGCCTCACAAAACATTGAAAGGATAAATTAACTTAACCTTATTTTCTTTATTGTCTATTTAGGTTAATAAATTGAAATCTTCGTCATGCGATCAGACTTTGATGGGGCCAACTGTCGACAAATATATAATTTAGTTGGTTTCCTTTTGTCCTTTACATTTAGCAATTATCTGTGAAGTCTATGTTAATTTTATGCGAAAATGCTGTCCCACCTGAACATGTTTAAGCAATATTCATTTGATATATTGACATATATTGTCAAAATCTCTGTTTTTGTATCATACTACTTAATATATTCAAATGTTTGTTTTTCCAATTCCGTCATGTGTAATTTCTAACACAGAACATATATGCCCTTGCATCTTTTACAAGATTTTTTCTATTTATCTTGAAAACAGCTTCCCGTTTCAAAATATTGTTTGAAAGTCTGGCCTGCCGATATTTACAACATTTCAAGTAAAGTTGATATTGACTTTGCTTAGTTAATACAACCACATGAGTATTCTTAAAAGTGTTTTAAACTACAAATGTAAATTACTAATTCAAAAAACTTCAAACAACGTGTTTCCTAACTTATGATTTACCATGAACCGTCACATTGACAAGCCTGTGTGTTTATTACTGCTATATAATTCAACTTTTAACAAGATTGCTTTCATGTAACTCGCCCTAGATTTGTAAAGTACACACACGCTTTTCCTGAAAATCAACTCTTTTGTGATAAAAGATAAATTCTTATTTAAAGACAAACAGAGATCTTAAGCTTACAATACATAATCGAAATCGTATTAAGTGTCCTATAAAATGTACATAGCACATTTTCTACATTACACTGAAAACCCATTAAACCTGGTAAGTCTAACTAGATTAAGGCTACAGTCCTTCGTCACGAGCAAGACAGAGAAACGTCAAGTTTACTACAAGTTTTTGCCCACTCATATATGTCATTTACGTCACGAATAGAGTCTTTATATTATAATAAACCTTCATTAGTACTTACACTTCCATGAAAGCATCAAACTATATTACTGAATTTTCATTCGCTGGAGAATGAAAAATCAAAACACAAATAATTGTATGTTTTACTACAAATGTTCAAACTCAACAAGAATGGTTTTGGATTAGCTATTAGTTTGAATAGTCGAAAGTACTTTCTAAAAATCCAATAAAATCAGTAGCTGTTGTGGAAAGTTGACCTTCACTTCCATTTGGTGAACATGACTAATGCTTTTAACAATTTTACACTGTATGTAACTTTCGACACATCAAATTTGGGTAAAAAAAGTAATATTGTAAACGTTCTTCATGTAATCTGCCTTACAAAATGAAAAATAAAATGAAAAATAAACTCGTCAGTTGAACCATCCTTCCCTTGCATGTCTCTGTTATATGAAACGTGACTGCAATATAGAAACGTAGTAAACATCGTTAGTCAAAGCTGTCAATACTTATTTGTCCTGAAACATTTCGCTTGTCTTTGCCTTGCTTCTTGTAACACAACATTTAGGAACACCATCAAACCTAAGTTGGAGGTGGTCGTATTTTTGGATCCAATAATGCAAAATGGCCAATGAGGTCGATCGTGTGTGTATATGCGCGTATCCCAAGTTCTCCTTCTGAAAGACTATCAGTTAGCGAGACAATTCCTATTACAAACCGTTTAGTTGGTAAATCCAAAGAATCGAAATCGGGAGACTGTTACCGTTCTGTGTCTTTTGAAGGATTCAATAAAACTTAATTGGCAGGAATTTTTGTTTGACCAATGACTACCAATCTGTTACTTTTTGGCTGGTTCCTTGTCTGTAGTTTGGGTAATACGTTGTTCAAAACTTTAACATAAAGGACAGATTTTTGTCTCTTTTGGTTTATGATATTATTGGTCTCCAGCTCCAAGTCTCGTCAGATCTTCAATTTTGATTATTTTTTCTTCTGTCAGATATCAATTTGTAGCGAAAGAGAGCACAAACGTGCAACAGAAACAAGCTTCAAAACGCACCTTCGCGAGTGCCTGGCGTATTGTTCATCACAATACCCAATACAATATTACTTCCTTCAAAATATTGCCTTTATTCCATACATTTGCACACATCCTATTTGAGCATTCATGAATTGAACAGCTGCAGATACTTCGATATTGAATTCCTAATTGGTTGCTAAGTGCTGATGGTAATTGGTGTCACCTGAGACTTGCTAGCTTAGCTTTTATTACATTTCAAAGTTTTAAACATATTATCACAGCAAAATTTCAATTAAAGTGGGAATATTCAGCTTTTTTTTTACTTTGTCAAGTATGAGTTTCGATTTTCACCTTAAAATGAACCGGGGACTTTATGTCTGCTAGGTGTTTGCCATTGATTGAATTTTGTATGTTTCTAAGTTTACAATTACCAAATTTAGTCATCAGTTGTTTCATATACTTGGCGTCTAAAATTTCTTGTGTAACATTAATTTCAAAAAATTGATAATTGCTTCATTCACATAGGCCTGACATTAGTCCCCTCAATGTAGTCCTAAGGCCTCTAGGCATAATCATTGAGCATATTATTCAAAATTTATAAAAATCATTTGAAAATAGGAAGTTATTGATTTCATTTAAAACATGGACTTTACAAAAATACAAAAACAAAATTGAGTTGGTGCTTTTTTAAACAGTACATACCACGACGGATTTAAATGTAACCAAGATTGACATTTTGCCTTCCACGCTGGGCAAAGACACGACAATGTATGGCTACTTGTTATAGATCAGAATATCAGGACTTGTTATAGATTAAATTATGGTGTCCATATCATATCTACTGGTATCTTGAGAGACTTGATTGAGCCGTACTCATCAGGATCCCAGGACAACTTGTAATCACGCCAAATCTATGTTTTAAAAATTAGGACACTATTTAAGCAGTTTGGATTTTAAAAGTTAATTTATGGCAGTAAAAGGGATCTAGTTACTAGATTTGGATGATTATCGTTTAGAATATTGGCTAATTGATAGTATACTGCAATGCTTTAGGTCCATGATATTGTTTTAGCTCAATCTAAAAAAGTTCAACTACAATATTTTTAAATCAATATTAACAAACGATTCAGACTCTATATAAAATTCGTTTCTTCAGAATCAATATCAAATATTTCTTATTAATTTTAAACTTTACCTTTTTTTACCTTTTTAAAACCGTTAAGTTTATCTATCTAACAATAATTTTCACTTGGCACAAGTACAGATGCATGATGACTTCATAACATATATATACTCCTATAGGAACTTGAATTAGGACGAATTTGAACAAATAAGTATGTTATATGTGTCCATGATTTAATCTACTAAATCAGTGGGGTTTAACACACTGCATTACTTTGTACAAATTCAGATTATTATTATATTAGTCACATGAATAATTCCGAATACAACATTGCAATGTTTTACAGATTCTTTCAAATCGTTAAAAAAATGATCATCAAATATTCAAATCTAGTTTCTCTAACAAAATATAAATTTTAATATAATTGCAAAAGTGATGTCAAAGAACGTCCAATGCAAATAAAAATAATCTTTAATCTTATAGAGCATCAGAGAGATTTAGAGTTTGAGAAAATGATTTTATTTCATGGCTCAAATTATTCTATATAGAAATATCTGAAACATATATATATGTACTAAAACTATATTAGAAAGTATTGTAGCGAATAATTATTTAAAGAGTTTATCAATTTATCCAGAGATATATATTTGAAGGAGTTTAATAGGCAATTTGTGTTACCTTTACTGGATATATCATTCAATTTTCTCAATCAATTTCCGTCACATTTCCAATATATTGGAATATATGTTGATAGAGTAAATTTCAGTGAGGGGATATTAGTGTATGTAACTGTCGGTAGAGGAAGAGCGTTGTTTTGAGCGTTAATTTGAATGTAAGGGTTGTTTTTCTTGATACCTTGTCCTGGATATAAAACATGAGAAATAGGGTCAAGTCACCGTCATGACGTTGTTGGCAAAATTTCGATTACTTAAAAGCATGTAGATAGAAAAAAAGAAAGGATGCTTTAGTCTGATAGCCAAGGATAACCCACGATAGGGTCCTAGATCTTTCTTTAATATTCAGTTTTAATGCAGGAGGGAAACCGGAGGACCCGGAGATAAACCTGCTGAAGCGAACATGGATTGAAAACCAAATGCACATACAGCGCCGAGATCGGGAATCGAGCCCGGGACTCATTGGTGCAAAGCTAGGGAAATACCACTGCCAAAACCCGCTTCCCTGAGACTCTAGAGACTTTGCTTTTTAAAAACATTTCTTGCATTACACAATTACTGCAATATTTACCACACCATTTACATGGATATGCGAATGACTATTTTGGTAGATATTAATGTCGGCTCAGTTATGAAGTCATTGCTTAGCGGAAAAAACATGTTAGTGGTAGAAAAACGCGTTTCTTTTTTTATTCAAATATTTTGCAAAAGAAATTTTCTTGTTTCTTCTTAGTCAAATACAAGCTTGTTGTTGTATGCTAATTGTATAGAAAATACACGTATGACCAATATCGTCACTGTCTTGTTTGGTTGAACAATGTTTAAGGATATTGATGAAATGAATGTATGTATATCTTGAAAATGTAAGAATCTAGTAAGCTAGTTTTTTGGCCAACATTGTTTGGAGGAACCTAAAGAAAGCCTCTTTCGACATCGATTGAGAATAAGCACAAAATGTGCAGTTGAAACTACGCCTCAAACAAGTAACAAGAAGGGCTATGCTATATGGACCCAAATCCATACGGAACGTGACACAGTCGTCATGTCCTAAACGTAGAAACACGGCTATAACAACAATAATTACTAACCTTTTTCTAGGAGGTAAAATCGATTTCTTTATCTGGCAAGTCGGTGATAGTATCTTTTCTGTTTAGAACATACTTGTGTTTAGTCAAATTATGATATGTGACGAACGGGTGAGAATTTTGAAGTGGACAGGAAAACACATATTTTGGATATTGCGTTATCTTTAAAACCAAGCAAACAGAGTGACAGCCCCCTCAGTTTAAAAATTCATTGGTCAAACTTGGGTCGGCATCTTGAATGGCATCTTTAAAATAGTTATATCTCGATCGATGGGGATAATAATTATTGCCCACTTTTTTTTTGGACTTAGTGCTAACTATAAAAATATATTTGAGGTGGCGAGCAGCGGCAATACAGTGTTTCAGAGATGCGATGCTCTAGGAACAAAAAGGAAGTTTTTGTAATATATTGTAAAATACCAAATCGCTTTAAATTTGTCATATTCCATTAAACTTTAACTTAAAAATATGCTCTTTTCTTGATTGCACTTGAAGTTTTCTTAGTATTTGGTGGAGATTTTGTAAACAAATGAAAGGTAAACCCATTATAAGACCAACTTTTGCACTGTTACATCAATAGTGAACTTACATACATATCATATATGGAAATGTTTTACTATTTTCCGGTGTTTTTTTTTTTTTTTTGGGGGGGGGGGGGGGGAAACTGGGGTTAGACATTTTTTGAGAAACTTGGTATTTATTATTGCAGACAGCTGGCTTATTATTATGAGATATTTCAGAAAAATAATTATATATTCCATATTCTATTAGACCCCATATTCCCCTCAGGATGATAGTGAGTAGGGAAAACGAATTTTCAAGGAGTCGCTGATACAGTAAAGGCCAGATTCCTTTTATCCGTTTGCGGCGCGGTTGCGGTGCGTTTTGCACTGTAAGGGTACTGGTGGTGGTATAATTTAAAGCACACGATTGAATGGAGATGAATGGTATCAGGTTTGAAGCTGAGATTCAATTTTGTCCGTCCGTTTTTAATGCTGTTTCATTTCAGCATCTTCTCTAATTGAAAAGGATCCGCATGACCAAAACGCATTCAAAACGGATGAATCGCTCCAGGGACTGATTCAGGTGAACGCATGGGAACGGACCGGATAAAAGGAATCACTCTCGCTAAAAACCATTATATCGATTCAAAACACATCGCATAGAAAAAATTCTTGTATAAGAATATAAAATTTAGTATAAACTGCTTTCTAATGCATTTTTGCACGGACATAAAAACAATCATACTAATATTCAAGCAATGCTCTTATTGAAATGCATTCACTTGAACCAAAATGCGTTTCTCAAATTTCTCCAAATGCTTTATTCACATCAGCCACTTACCATTGGTCCTTCTCTAGACAAACCCTCTGAGAGATCTTTTAGGCGATTTGGCTCCAATTGCATTGAAACGAACACCCTGAAGTTAAACTGTCAAATGCTACAATTTGTCATTGCCTTGAAAAAGTTAGTTAATCTATTGCTTTTATAAAGTGCGTAAGTGAATAATTATTCATTACGACTGATTAATACCGAAACCTAGCATATAGCAGCAATGTACTTTATAGAGTAGATATCGATACATCAAGTCAATTCCATGTGATTTACCAATATTTGAAAGTCCGACACTATTACTGATGCATAATATAGCACTATATGCATATTTGTGCATAAATAATACCATTGCCACGCCCAGTTAACTTCATATGCCAGTTTCTTTGTTTGCGATTATAATTATGGACACGCTGAAACCAGCTGAATTGTTGTTTATGTTTACATCTTCAGTAACCTAAAATTATGTACTTTACTTGTATCATTTAATTTAACAAAATACAAAAGGTGTTTTTTTTGTACACCATTAATATTTCAGACAAGTAAGTAGGATTTTTAGGACGTCTTCTAACCCACAACATATTTTGTAGGTTCTTGTCTCAAAACCATTCAGAATTGTCTATTTTTCAGAATAGACCAGTAAAATGTAATTGTATTCAATCAATCTTTATATTAAAGGGTGCAAAAAGGTTTCCAAATTAACAGCTAACTTTTATCGTAATCGTTTGATAATTCGGCCCAATAGTTTAATTTGTTCACGAAACCCCATTTTAATATTAGAGGAGTAGAGTAATCTGCCAAGAAGACGCCACTTTCTAAAAGGGAAAACCTCTTCAGTCCCCGCACTTTGCTTACAAACATTTCTGTATCTCCGATATTATTCATAGGCACTTCCCGGTCGATTCACTGGTGTGTCTTAACAAGCAAACCATGTGTTTTCGCAGGAAAGAAACAATATTGTAAATATTCATTGAAATCATTGAAATTGAATTTTTGAAATGTCTGAATATCATTCGACAAGTTTAACTTTTAATTTCTAAGTGTGCTCTTCATTTTCTTTAATCTTTAATTATTAAGCTATTTGTAAATGCTCATTCATCAACCCTATACGAATAATTTTACACACTTTTAAGATATTTATAATAAGGTTGTTATTAAAATATCATGTCCTTTTTCCTTGTAGAATCAAATATGAAGAGCTGAATTGCAAAACGGCTTAGAGACCATTTTTCAAAATGAATTTTTACAGATTCATACAGACCTTTAACTTCTTGATCATCCTGGCAAAAAACTTTGTTGGAAAAATCTCACTAAGTGGGTTAAAATCCAAAAAAAAATGTTATTTTTATGCACAAATATGACATTGTATTGTAACCACATTTGGGCATAAAAGGGCATAATGCCCATATATAGTAACTTTTTTTTTATTAAAGATGACCTGATGTTGAAATTTGGTATTTATAAAGTACATCATAACCTAATGAAGAATTTAAAAATATATTTTGCAACAATTTGGAAGATAGGTGGTTCCTAAGTTGAAATTTAATGAGTTTCCCTGCAAAAAGCTTACATCCATTTGCAGCAAAAAATCAATAGTCAATTAATAAGAAACTATTTAATGAATTATCTAAATTACACCATACTTTGAAAGACATATTCGTACAGAATTACTAAAATCATTATCAGGAATTTCGTAACACATTTTGATATCCTAGCAGTTTTTGCTCAAAAAGTGTTAAATGGATACAAGCCATTTTGCAAGTCAATATACAGGGTGTCATAAAATTGCTCCCCTTTCAATACTTGATATACATAACTATTAACACCATTAACACTTTTAACTTTTAAGGGGTGTAAGCACCTTACTCAATTTTACGTTTTTGCAAGTTTATTTTGTACCATAACTTTTTAACAAAGTGCTTAAAGTTAAGAAAAGTATACATTTCAAGAAAGGAATTTTCACAAGGGACATGATGGTGATGTTGATTTTTGACCAAAAATCACATTTTTTGAAAACTCATAAGAAACAGATTGATTGATCTGTAAGAATTCTAGATCTCTATTTGTATTGATGTAATGTTAGTACATCTTAAGGGTACGAGGAATCCACATGCTCAGGAAAATGTGAATCCTAACTATTTTTTAATCATGAAAAGATAAATAGTTTCCACTGCCTTTGCGGGGACTC
>JXSR01S004233.1:11228-22701 GCA_000969725.1 Ophiothrix spiculata
AATTCACGCCCGGTTTTTCGGGCAAAACAACGCGGGTTTGTTACATTATCATTCAAAATCAACACAACACATTTATAAAATACTATTTGTAATTCAATAAGAAGTATCAAGCCTACAATCTGTCAATATTTAAAAACAGGCGAATCATCCGAACATAATAAAATTTTAAGGTTTCGGCGAAAAAGGTGTAAATTTTTCGAAGAGTTTATTGACGTAATGTTGACCTTTATAATGGACGTGGAATCACTATTAAAGTCTCAAGTATAAACTAGAGACTCTATTACATATATACGCCAACAATTTTATTATTCTGATATGTCTAAGTAGGTAAAAAGTTGCAGTAAAGTTGCCGTTGGCAAAAATGGCACCCATTTAGGGACCGTAGCCTTAAGGAACAAACTATTTGCTTGTTCATCATATTTCCAAAAAACGAGATGGAATTTGAATCACAGTAATTCTATATGTATAGAACAGAAAATACATGTAAGTAGACTACAGAAAAGTTTGTACACTTGAAGTGTTTTACATTCTATTCATAAGTGCACTTATTGACTTTGTCCAAGTCTTGTGACCAGGTTAGAGTGACTTTTATATTTTATTTCTTCTTTCAATTTTTGATATATTAACAATATCCAGTTTTATTTTAATATTTGGTATTTGAATTTGTTATTGTGATAACAATGATATAAATCACAGTTATAATTTCATTGTATAATAGTGGATGATTTTCAAGGTAATAAATTTATGATACTATAGCTTTACCCTTACCGTATTTCACATAACGCCAACATTTGATATAAGTAAGAGTTGACATGTGAAGTGTTTTATCATACCATCAGAACTCCCCTGCATCTAATGTGTGTCATTTCTAATCAGTATCTTACACACAATGAAGGGTTTGTTATGTGTTAAGTAAATATCGATTTTGACAAGCGTTTAAATGCATGACGTTGATATGAATTTCTGCTAGAATGCAAAGTGCAACAACTTTTACGAGAAGAATTGCGACATTTTCTGATCCTGTGTCGCACTGGTTAGAATTTGGCCTGAACAGTGTGTGCCAATAAAAACGCAAGATGTTGTACGATTTTTTTCGAGAGAACTTGGCTACAGGATTAAACTTCACCTTTTTATTTGGTGAAATTTTGACATTTGGGTTCTTAAGTTATGACCAATTTTGTTGTTGTGCTCAAAAGCGCGTTATGATCTCAATACCATAATGTTTTGATACCAAGTGTTATTTTTCTTTTTCTCAAAGGCTCATTCTCTGATAAAGCGTGCAACTTTGGTTAGAGAAATGTTGAAATTTCGGCTACTAATAACTCATGAAAAACATATAAAATCATAACCTCTTATGGTTTCTGAAGAAGAAAAAAATGCATGGGAGATGTTTAAAAATACTTGATTTGTTAGCCATTGTATTCCCTATTCTTATATTACGCATCTGTCGCTACGTATCTGTTGGTATCTTTTCTCTAATATTTATTTTTTGAGAAAATTTGTTTTCTTACATATTTGATTTTTACACTAAATTTAAATCGCTCATAGTGTACCGCGTTTTGCGATAAGGCAGCAGAATGTAAAATTACGTATCTGTTTCGACGTACCGTTACATAGGGTTTTTTGATATTAATATCCTTGTAAATCGTTACTGTAAATGTATAATTCTATATGAAATATATGTTATGCAACACTGACGTTTGCTTGATAAGCCTGATGCGGAGTCATCCATCAACAGATTTATTTTGACACTTTGTTATCGATTTTAAAAATAATAACGTATCTGTTTGCAGTATTGGCGACACATTTTAAAAAGCTCTTATGCCATATCAAATACTTAATATAAATAAACTTTATATGTCTTTATCAATACCTATTACGGGCTGTTTTATAGTGTACATCATGTTTGATACGATCGAATATTTTAGGAATGGGGCTCATGAAACAGAAAAGTATGGCTGGCGACATGGGAAATTGAAGATTTTGCATTTTCAGATTTATCGTTATCTACTTTCCTGGCATACTGATATGTTTAGCTTCACACATGTTGCTAATGTGACACAAATGTATTAACTAAACCAATCAAATCATTAATTGATATTAATTCTTTCTTCAAATTGGTCATTTATAGCATAACTAATTAAGGTTATCATTTACCTCATCAATGAGTTGAGTTAATGCTAAATCAAATAATATACATAGGATTTCACTAAGTATTCAACCGGAAATGGGAGTGGATCATATCGGGGTTCCTCTGTCCCTTAAACACGATCTTTCTTGAAGTATATTAAGATTAAGATGCAAAATCTAGGAATATCTGAAATATAAATGAAGGGTAAATTGCAAAATGTAGTGACAAGAGATAAAAAGCTGTTTGTCAGATGCAAGGATAATAAATTAATCAGATTCAACCTTTTTCATTTATTTCATGTTTTTAGTCCGATTTTTACTTATAAATTACTAATGAAGATTTACTTTGTCCGCATTGGCAAGCTTTGTTATAATCCTTTTAAAATTGATCATATAAAGTTTCAGCAGTACGATCGTATTTACATTTCTATATTCGTATGAGCGTCTTTGAACCAACAAACCTGATAAACATATACACCGATTGGAGTGACAGATCAAAAATTGATAAACAAATCTCGTGGGTAAATATTCAGTGGCGGTGCCAGCATCTCAATTGAGGGGGGGGGGGGCATATATTGTGTATTGAATACCATAATACAGTTACCTGACTAGATTTGATTGAATATTAAGTAGCCAATATCTATAATTGGTCTAATCCAGTTTTGGGAAGTGAAGGAGAGCAGACTAAGGCAGTACATGGTGATCTACATGCTGTGTGGTGTCTTCTGTTTCACAATGATGATCACAACTGGAATGTTAAAAAACATATTTCTTTGTCTGTAGTAATACGTAATAAGGCTTTTGATTGGTTATTTCCAAATGCAATCGACATTATAAAAATATGGACGGATTTTGTTTTACAGAGCTAATGTTTGTTCTGTGTATAATAGAAAATATGCAGAAGGATTTTTAAGAAATTTGATATCGTTCGACAACCAGTAGATTGAAAAACAGCGGTCACGATGGTGCAAGAAAATGGCATTAAACGCTACATCATTATTGTATGTAATGTCTGTGGGTTTATAATTAGCAATATAGAATCAGATTATCATTTTCTATTAACCATACTATACTGTGAATTACTGACGATTTCACGTCGTATAGTAAATCAGCATCAGTACACGTCAAACGTAAGCTTTCAAAATATCACCGATGAAAACCGTACCGTACTCTTCTATCTATAAAGGCGCATTTGATTCCGAGGGTCTGTCTCCTAACCAACGCGTTGTCACAAATCTAAAAAATAAAGAAATTAACAAAAAAAGTAACACTTTTAATTCATTAATCATAATTGGATAAATAGAAATAGAAATGGAATTGGATGAGACGGCTGATGTAAAATGGGCAGTGAATTGGCACGTTTCCTGCAATAAACCATTTCATTTTGTATCATTTACGATCATACTTATTAGTAATATTTTTTTCGAGAGAACTTGGCTACAGGATTAAATTTTGTCTAAAATCAGAATCACACCAAGCCTCTAAAATATGACACTGTTCTATCCGAGTATATTGAAAGATCGACATCAGATCCTGGAATCAGATTAGGAATTTCAACTAGGTGGTAGTTTTCTTAGTTCACCTAGACGCAGTAATCAGAGTAATCCTAAAGTGAATTAAATTCCGACGAGAAAAAGTTAAGCATTCAATCTACTAAGAGGATTTACGTTTATATATTTTCATGAAATTTAGGTTTATTCTTCATGTATCTAAGAAAAAAAATTATATGACACTATACAAATTCAGCAATCTTCAATAGGTGAACATTGAAATCTTTACTATGTCTCACTTTGATTTATTATATGTTAAAAGACGCTGGTAATTTGGCATTATTCAACATGATTTTAGACTATGATTTTATTATTTTCTTCAGATACAATTACATTAACCTCCAAATATGATATGTGTAAAAATATTGATGTAATTATTTAAGAAAGACTCCAACATGTTTGTTAAGGTAGTTCGGAAGTATAGCATATGGAAAATACAGTTATGACAGTTTTCAAGAGTGATTACCTTTTGCTAAATATTTTTTTAGTGAGCATTCGACTAATGAGAAGTTAAACTGATAATAACTAATAAACTAATTGAAGTGCCATGGACGAGAGGATACGACTTACTACAACCTTTTTAAACAAATAAAAAAGTGTCCCCATAATAGTTATACATATAGAAAAATTATCGTTTGCCAAAGCAATTACAGTTGAAAATTAAAATACATCAATCTTCTGAATTTTAGTATAATTTTAATATCGCAGCAACATTTGTTCTTGAGGTATCAACAGAGATTAATACCTATGTCAGAAAACACCTATGTCAGAATAAAAAAAGTAAACATATGTAAATTCAATATGTAACCTGTTCCCAGTTCCCCTCTGATTTTCATTGTATTTTACAAAATTAAGGTGTCAAGGCAAGGCATAACGATCATTATGCTATAAACATGATAAACAATTTTTTTTAGTTTGAACTGTTAAAAATCATTGTTACTCTTGAAAAAAAATGAACATGCTAATTTCAGTATTCTTCAACTTTCAAGCCCAGTTTAAGTGACGGGTTCAATATTAACAAATCATTTTGGATGCAGGTATCCCTAATATGCGTATTTAGGGAAAATTAAACCTGATTCTACCCGATAAGGAGACAAAAGGGGAAAAGGTTCCATATTAAATTTGCACTAAATGAGCGTCCTACTGTTTTGTTGACGTTTATTAAATAGGTGCATATCTCTGTTGATGAATTAAAAAATAATTATTATTCAGAATTAAACTTTTATATTAATGTAGAAGAGAAATGTATTATAGTTTGTGACAAGTTAAATGTCTCCAACGGCAGAAAATGAATTATTTCTTATATTATTTCAGTTCTACAGACATGTTTTGCAAAATACCAGTTTTCTACGTGTAACCATTTTTGGGATTCCTTGTACTTGTATTATTCATCTTATTCATCCTTTACTATAAAGTACTCAGCTAAAAATGCGCAACGATTAAGAATTTAATTTTCTCTCATTATACTAAACTCTTGACAAGATTCTCCAGGATATTATCTACAAAAACATACCCACAGAAGAACCCGTCGACGTGCAACTTAAGCCTGACAGGTAACTCTTTTGTGTGTCAAAATAGATTACAATTTTAAGGTAATTTGATGCTGTTTTTGTAGTAAAACATGATACACTGTCTTTGATGTCATTAACAATATAGAAATTCCGTTAAATAGGCATTGCATATTCAAATTATGTTTTCAGAATACATTGAGCATCTATTTTGCTACTTCAAGCTAAAGACAGGCAGTTTTAACGAAAATGTTTCAGTAAAATTGTCTGTATTTCAGGTGATTAATTAAGATCACAATGTCTTTATGGAACAACTTTAACATCACATAAAATTGATTTGAACTTCTAATACAAAATAATAATAATAATAATAATAATAATGATAATGTCTCTTGTAATAACTGGAAAGTAACGAAATATTTTGGCCAAGGACTTATCGAAAGCGAACGATCTGATTCGTCTTGTACTGTGTAGTCAAGTCACATCAAGATCAAAGGTATTTTCAAGAAGCTAATATTGAAAAATTGAAATAATTAACAAAATCATATTTAGTGTATTACAATTGTTTCCACAACTAGATCACAAACCAAACAATTCTCCGAATAGAATACTTAATCCAAATTGTTGTTATCTTCAAAGTCTCTTTGACTCTTATTTCAACATGCTTTGGGCAATTCTGTCTCAAATGCACTATAAGCAATAAAGAAAGCAATAAAACAGATCCAGAATGCTGAATTTAGTGTAATGCTGATTGCAAAATTTACCCTGTAGTTTGTGAAGCACTAAATGCTGAATACCAAAGCGCCATTGCAACTAAAATAATGTGCATTGTTACGTTATTGTAATTAACAAATAAGATAAGTGTATTCTTGTAAACATTAAATGTGATATAATTGAACACGATTCTTTTCTAATGTTGAATATCTCTTAAAATTCCTTTCATTTAAAGTGTATTTACCATATAGAACACACCTACACAAAAGACTTGCAAAATTTACATATACTCAATTGATGATTATGGTAACAATAAAACTTAAAATATTTAAAACACTCTTCCATTATTTCATTTAAGCAATGAAGCTATCCCTATATTACAACCCATTCATATTTTTGTAAATAATTACTTGTAATTACAATGTAATATTCAGATAGTATGCTACAAGCGATCCATCAGTGAGTTTAATGTGCGACTTAGTCATTCAAACTCTTATTTGAAATATGTCGACAGATACTGTAAAAATATAAAATATTATGAGCTGTTAAAGAAATCGGTTGATGGATCCTTTTCACAAAGGGTGTTTGATGAATGATTGACGAGAATCTTTTTTTTTTAAATTTCAACGATAAATATGAAAAGGAGTTAACTAAAGTAAAATAACTTTGAAAGATATGCATGCAATTTTTACAACAAAAATCACACGATTTAATATGGATGTTATATCCTTTTCAGTGTGCAGCCCTAATTATTCATTTGCCGGTATGGTGTTTATCATTAATAATCTATCAAACACAAGTTCCCTTTTCCACAATTTATTTTATTTTAGATTCATTTTACCCTGCTTGTGTCCAAGCATGCTTTTCTATTCTCCTAAATAAAGGACTTCATTATTTAACGCGTTGAATAGCAATAATCTCATCATGTGAGTATGAAAAAGGCAAATTTAAATGCAATGGACGGATAAAATTTTCAAATAATTCACCCACATACAGTTTAAAAACCATTTAGAAATTTCATTTGAATGCGATTTCTTTAAACCGTATTTTGTTTATCAAAATGGAATTAAATCACCAAAGAAAAACTTCTACCGGATTCAGTTTTTGAACCACATTTATTTGCGTGTGATCAAGATAGGGTTTCTGTAAAGGTATTTATATACAGCTAGCTGATAATTGTATATGGGAATAGTAGTGTCGGTATATCTCCGCATGATATTTACTGTAATTACACATCAAATCCACGAGTACTAGAATATCTTAGATTAATGTAACATCTAAAACGAATAATGTACTGTGGTATTTGTTCATGCTATGGGCAAAAGGCTGAAACTTTTTATTTAGTTGGTACACCCAATTTTTAATATTTAAAATTAAAGTCGTATTGCTGGAAAAGCACAAGTTTATTATTATTAAAAAAACATGTCATGACTACCAGTTTAACGCTTTTACCAAAACATTTTTAACACAGCTTAACTTGTCCTTCTTTTATTTCATTTTCTTCGATCTTAGTTATTCTTTTTCTCCCTTGCCTTGTCTCTCCAATTTCTGCAGGGTTGGCAATCGCCCAAGTCTCCCACCCCTTGATACGCCACTGGGACGATCGACTCTTGATTGATTCTATTAAAATGTAGCACAAGCCTACTTCGCAAAATTATAAATAATGCGAATGATTTGTTCTGAAACATTTAGTTACAAGAGAGCAAACAAAATATTTCAATCATATGAAAACAAATAATCATTGCTATATATCAAAAGAAAATGTCATCATCATAACATATGCATAAAAACTAAGTTTCCTTCAATATTAATAGTACTTAGAATCATCCTATAAAGCTACAAGGGTATTTCTATTGGCACTCTATATGCAAAAACTGATGCTCAATTTAAGGTTAGGGAATGAAGATGTTGATTAAAACCCTTAAGGTATTTTTCATAATAACAATTCGAAGCCATTAACACTGAAACATTTCCCTTTGGCTCAGCATGTAAACTGCGATAGAAGCTTTCAGTATTCTGTAATTAGACTGTAACGTGCTATCATTATTTAACAGAAGAAGTGACATGTAATTGGACTCCTGGGTATCATTAGCAATTGTTTCTCACAGAATGCTATCCTGGAGTGCTCATTGCGATTGTCACAATGCGTCAACATATCAATTCCGCCACTTCGGCAAATTGTTCAAAGTACAAAATAATATTTTTTTTTACAGTCTGAGCACAGAAATTCGGGGGCGGGGGCAGTCAAATATGAAATGGATTCGGATGTAAGGCCCGCACTCAGGCTGTGGCATTCGTTGAGAGTACATGCTTAAAAATGGAGGGGTCATTGCGAAAAATTTGCCATTTTTCGCAAATTTCAAGATTTTTAAAACAATTTGTAGCTTAAATTATCTGATTTGACAGATTTTTTCGCGCGCTACGGATTAAAAACAAATGTTAACAATTTTCCTCCGTCCATTTTTGCTCAAAAAATTCCCTGGACCCCCCCCCCCCTAACTCTAAAATGAAATGACGTCCATGACTATTATCATTACTTAAGTTGTTATTTTTCCTTGATTGTCAGTATTTTTGGAGTTGCTCCTCATTTCCATTCTTTCCGGGGTTTTTCTTCTTATCACCATAATCACGGAAAATTTGCAAGCCTAATTTTAGCTGAACGATCAAACAAAACAAATTATTCTGACAAAAAAACCGGGAGCAACAAAACCTTATAATGTCATGATACACTTAAATCAACAATATTAATAAAGAACATGTTACGTAGGGTATTTTTTTTAAATGTAACAATAACACAGACAAAAACTACTTGATCAAATTCTTCATTACATACCGAGACTACAATATAATCCCTCAAGCTCTAATCCACTTTTCTTTGAGCATTATTGTTTATTAAATGCTGGGTTTTCTATTTAATTTAAAATACTATTCATACTTTAAAATCAATTTCCGGCAGGTAGAGAAAATGCCTATAGGAATTAAAGCATGTTGGAGCTATAATAATGTGAAATAAAAAGAACTAAATACATATCAGACTATTAAAAGGGAATATATGGGCTGATTCAAAATGTATATTTCATTCATATTTGTCTGATTCTAAATCCAAAATTTCGCCTCCAAATTCTTTATTCTTTTGCAGATATAGCATAAAATGTAAAATTATTGGTATACATATTTTCTATTTCTTTTGTATAATTTTCATAACAGCCTCATCCCCATGGTTGCATACTTTCTTTTGCCTCTCAAGAGAAAACAAGAAGCAAGCTGAAGTTAAAATTTAACAATATGCATTTCAGAGGTTAAGGTTAATCAGTTAAAGTAAAAGTACACACATGCTAAGATAGGAATCTACTTGATAACAAGATTCGAATGATATCGTATCAACGATGGTTCTGTTGATGTAAATATGATACTTGTATTTGTAACAATACAGATATGGATTATATTTCCTTCAGAGTAACTGGACAATTGTTTCCCTGATCTGCTTATTTATTAAATGATTAAACTTTTGAAAGACATGTATTACAATCTCAAGTGAAAGTGACGGGCCTCCTCAAAGTAGATAAATTGTACTTTGTTAAAAGCAAGTCAACCTACTTACGTATGAGTAGATTCATTACAATAATTTCCAGCAGTAAGCACACTCAATTCGACAGCCGAAGCATGCTTTAAATAAAATGGGCTGTATTCTCGAACGATGTTTATCTAAACGTTGGTTATACATACAATGCGTTTAGCAAGGACACAACCAACGGGTTATGTCCTTGGGCAAGACATTTAATCTCAATTGCTTCGTCCACCCAAGCGCATTGGGGAGCTGTTAGGGGAATATTACAATCTAAGTTCCGATAGGTCGGCGTCTTAAGATTGCGATCTAGTTGAGGTGAGATGGTTGTGATGATTTCCTAATAATAGCGTAATAATGTCAAGCGCTATGATACTACGGTGAATAGCGCAGTATAAATACTGGATATTATTATTATTATATTAGCAAAAATATGATTTTAGCTAACCGCTCGGTAATTATATTTAAACGATGCGTCTAGTAAACAACGATATTAAAACTCACAAATATCATCTACTGAAGTGGACAGAGATATGCACTAGTAAATTTTACATAGTTGAATTAATAGTAGGTCCCTAGTCGATTAAGATTTCTTCACTTCTTCAGTTACACGGCTTGTTTTATTTTATGAAGTGATGCCTCTGTACAGTGTTGAATACATGGACCGTAGCACTAAACCAATTTTGAAACTAGACTTGTTCAAATAGTGAGTTTACGTTTGGTTAACAAATTGTTCGATCTTAAACAAAGAACAAATCAGGCTTTTAGTTTCAGTTTTAATTTACAAATTCTACTCTACTAATTCGTTAGGAAAATTAATTAACCGTGGCGCAATATTTCACTTAGGCTTAGGCCATATACAAATTATCAATTAAATGCAACCTTGTACTATTACAAAATTGACTCACCATTGACGTAATCCATCGTAATCCGTCGTCACAATTTGTAGCAGGAAATTAACCATTATATTGAGGTGATCGATACCAATGAATAGTGGCACTGTCCAAAGTTGCCTTGATCAGGGTTGTCTCAAAATTTATAGTTCCTTTGAGCTAAACAATATTTGGTGCATCAAGTCAAAAGAAGGTATCCAGACCTTCCTAAGTTATTAAGTTGTACTTCTGGGAAAATGTTCTCTCGTAGAAAATGAACGTGTTTCTATTGTTCACCGTTGGAAGATTACAAAAACTTAATTTCACAGTAAGTAGCACTACAAATCGTAAATTGGTTGGTTTAAAAATTGTCTAATCACTGCGTCCAAATGTTTTGTGAATATGAATAGAGCTCTAAATAAACCATTCCTATAATTGACATGCTTACGCCGTTAATGGGGTAAATCCACAGAATCGGATTGGGAATCGGAACTAAGAACGAGGTCAAGTAGGTTATTATCATACTTGGCCTCGTTCTGAGTTCCGATTCTCCGACCGATTCTGTGGATTTACCCCATCGTCGGTGGGAGTATGTCAATTATGGGAATGGTCTATTGGCTTACATGGACAAGTGGACGCAATGAAAATATATTGCAATTTACACATATGCTATTTTTTACACAAAAACAGAAACTAATTTGTTTACAAATCGTAAACGCAACAATTGAACAAGCCTACTGTGTAGATATAAAGTAGAACGAAGTTCAAAAGGTAGTGATTTCCAAAGATTTGGTATAGAAAGTGATAAACTCTTATTAAAAGCAGATTTGAGTCATTTGTAGTTGTATTTTGGCACTCGGAGACGTGTGAAATCCAATGCAGAGCACTATCCCAAACAGCCAGAAGTCAGGTCGCTGAAATATCGCCTATTTTATATTTATTTATGCATGAAAACTGACAGGAAATGCCGGTTTTTACATGCGTATGAATATTCATGAGATCGGATACCTGAGTTTAAAAAGCCTGTAAACTCGCCAAAATAGCATAGAATCTCAAACCAAACTTGCAATTAGAAGCATGAAAGTTATGAAAACATTTTGAAATTTTAAAAAAATGAAAAAATGGGAAACATTA
>JXSR01S004233.1:23686-38165 GCA_000969725.1 Ophiothrix spiculata
TAACCCCCTTGTGATTATAGGGGTTCGAAGTCCGAACTATCCGACAGGTCACATCGAGAAAAAAAATCTAGCGACCGAGTTGTCCTGGTATTCTCCCGGTATATACCCGGGAAATGAAAATTAAATTGCTCATTAAAAGCTCATTTGCATAGGCTCTGCTGCCTGACTGCAAATGGCTTTGTTTGTACAGTGGTTGTGAAAAACTGAGTTTAAAACAATCACTATTAAGTATGCTTTGTTTGTACAGTGGCAGTGATGAAGTGAGATTTGTTTCTCACGAGCTAAAAAACAATTGGTACTTAGAAGAAATAAATTTGTTTGTACAGGTCTGCTAATCCTAAATTAAAAAGGTTTCGCTAATCCTAAGGTTCACCAGTCCGAAAATGAAACAAGGAATGCTAGTCCTAAAATAAAGTAAAAAAAAAAGAGTCGATTAATGGGATAATTAATTAATTAACCATGCATATTTAATTTTTGGACCAGCGGTTTATAAACGAACCTCTTTTAAAATCATTAATGGACTAGCAAAACTTACTTTTAGGACTGATCAACCTAGCGGGATATTACCATAAAGTATATAAAATTAGCATTTGGAGGTTTAACAGTTTGGACAGGGATATACATTTGTCTGTTCTTGTGTATTATACAGATAATGTGATTTAATTTATCTTTATAATACAAGTGTTTAACCAATGCATTGGTGTTGAAACATTAGACTTGGCCCCTATTCCAGAAAGGTGTTTAAAGAATCCACGGTTTTACCTGAACACCAACTGTCCGGGAGTAATACACACCGTTGCAACTTTCAAAATAAAACATCGGTTTAGCTAAACACCTTATACGGGCGTATTCTTCACCGTTCATGTAAAATGTCCCTTTAAGAGGTCATGGTTGGACAATAGATCACGGTGTATCGTACGTAAATGCTTTATATATGTGAAAGGTAAAGAAAAATAAAGGTTTTTATTGTTTGGACATTTATGAAAATGACATCAGAGTCACGCTTAAATCTATGGTAACGATACTTCGTACGAAACAGTTACAAACAGTGTTTAGTGGTGGACCAGGGGTAGCTAGCACCCTTCTCATTATTGACTCGCTGGCCGTGATCCTATAGACAAACTAAACACTGTTCGCAACTGATTGCACGAAGAATTGTGACCATAGTCTAAGTAACAATCCGTTCGTTTCAATGTTGAAAAATTTAATGATGTAGGCAAAATTAAACTGGAATCTGCAAATTGTACAAACTTAGTTAACATTTTTGGAATTTTTTATGCATGTAGAATACACCAAATAGGGATGAAAACATATTAACGGAAATGGTGGACATGAGATATATATGCAGATTGCTACAGAAAAAAAGTATCACCTAATATAAAAAAAATAAATACAACTTATCACCTTACAACTAAACTGTTTAATTTCCCATTGCATGTGTTCATGCTGAATTTCGTATTAAAGGTTTCTACAGTACACTTTTTAAAGCATCCTCCATCGGGGACATTTGGTCCACAATAACTTTGTCATTACATTTCTTTTCAGTTTTCATATGGCTGAAGGCTACAATTGACGATGAATGTGGCAAGATTGTAACGTACAAAAGGAAACGGAGAGATACAATTTCAGGAGCTAGGGCTTATTCTATTAAAAGAGATAACAGCACATACTATTAGTTATCCCCTGTTTGTTTATGCAATACGAGAAAATATTAATGGTTTGGGTTCGTATCACACGAGGCTGAAAGCCGAGTGTGATACGAACCCAAACCATTAATATTTTTCGTATTGCATAAGAACAAACAGGGGATAACGAATTTATCACTTGGTATAGGCATGGATCTTATTATTAAAACGTAAAATATGCAGAATTAGATCTCACATTTACCCAAATTGTCTCCATAAATGATAAAAGTCAACCAAGTATTATGGTAATACGGATTTGCCAAACAGGTAATATATAACCGTATTGCATGGTTTGAGGATAAGTTTGCGTGCGCGACTTTTGTAAGCGCGCAATAAAAACATATCACACGCAGTCATCCCTGCGCGATAACATTTTGACTTAAATATGTAATACGGCTATATATTAATTGGCTTTCGACCAATGGGATTCAAGGATTTAAGTCAACCAAGTGATAAGCCGCGGTATAGACAACCGAAAAAAATGTACTTCAATAGAAATTCCTAAGGCATATATTCTCATGTCTACGCTAGCAAAGTACCTTATAATGATTTTTTTCTTAATATTCAACAATGATACCTAGGTTTAATACTACTGACACATCCATAATTTTAATATGTTTTAAAAAGTTTTAATAAGTGGAGCACTGTGGCGCAGTGGTTAGAGCATTGGACTCATAATCGAGAGGTTGTGGGGTCAAGCCCCGGCCCGGTCACTGCAGTGTTGAGTACTTGAGCAAGATTTTTTGTCCACATTGTTCCTCCCCACCCAGGTGACAGAAATGGGTACCAGTATGTAAAAAGTACTCACTGTCTGGTACGGTAAATCAGACTCTTTGTGCGGGAGGAGTGGGCCCGAGTGGCGTACCCCCCACATACACAGAAGTGGAGTCTGGCCTAAGCGCTAAGGAAATGGAGATGGGCACCACGGCCGTTAGCAAACAAGCTTCGGTTTTGACTTTACCTTACCTTACATTTAATAAGTTTAATGTTATGCTTAGCTATTCCATACCACAATTACTGGGTCACTGATATTACGTATACTTTTAAGGTTTAAGTACGAATAGGCGATGATAAATTTAACATAATGTAGTGATGCCTGTCAATACAGTTTCAGATTCAAGTTGCGATTTGATAAGTTTAATGTTTTGAATGATGATCAAATTAATATTTTACAATCATGTCGTTTGCTGAAAAGACACTTGTTTTTTAAGCAATACACATAATGCTACCCACAAATGCGTTCAATCCCTGAGTTTTTTGAACCCTTGTTATACAGAGCAATTTTCACAAACATATCATACGGGTGGTGGAGGGGAGGTTGTTGCAACTCCCCTCCTAACTTTTTTTTATAGAGATTCCCCTTGACCCACCATGATGACTTGCAAAGGCCCGGGGCAAAGGTTCAATTGAATTTATCAATATTTATGGCTTAGATCAGGCTTTTACTCGCAACTGAAATGTCTCTTCAGTGTTTGAGGAAAACATAAAATTTACAGTAAAACTTTCTATGGCAGACATCCCAAACCAGCCGTAAATGCCAGCTCTTATCATTTTCACTTTTTAAATATTTGCAAAGCCATGTTTTAACGATTAAAATGACACCTCGATGAACATCACTCGCTTTCCAGAAGTTAATAAGAAAACCTTAGTGAAAGAAGTGGTCAAGTGCCATTTTGACGAAATTGAGTTATTGGTGGTTTTGAAGTCGTAGTAGGACAACAAATATTGTGACAATTTTTTTTTGGGTGATTTACCCTCTCGTAAGGGATCGTCACGCTTGAGTGAATTTTGGGTAAAATTTGAAAAACGTTCAAAATAAGTCAAGTTTCATATCAAATTACTCGTCTGGTCATGCAGATTCCAAATAAATATGGTTTTATATACATTCAGGGCGTTGTTGAGAAGATAATACCTAAATATCGATACGGGGTCAAGTGAGGTCAAATTTTAAACAAGGTCTGATTTGCGTGAATGACATATTAAATTGTTTGTCTTGACTTGCAGATGCTTTTAGAATGTTTTGATTACTTATTTTTAAATATTGAGAATTATTTGTTTAGCGACCATAATTTTAGTGGAATGGTCAAGTACAAAATAGCGATAATTGATTATAGAAAATCGATAATCGATACAGACCTCTAATTCGCTGTAATTGATCATCTCCTGTAAACAATAACATATACCTAATATGAATTCAACAGCTCTCTTGGTTTTTAAAGTTATCCAAAACTCAGAACTTTAAACGCTCATAACTTAAAAGTAGTATTTTGTAGTACTTCTCCCACTAATTGGTCAAAGTTTGTCAGGGAGCAAAATGTGTAACTGAGATAAACGCGTTTAAAGATCAGTCAGCCCTATATTTTCTGTTGATTGTCTTAAGTTGAAATATGCAGATTTATTTCATATTTCCTATCATTTTCTTGAAATTAAACTTTGCTGGAAATTTGTAGTGAGCACAAAGATTGTGAATCTGTCAAAGTATTTTTACCTGTAGCGCAAAATGAAGTTTCTGGCATTTACGGCTCATATGGTCTGGACAGCCTCATATTTTTATATATAATTAATATGATAAGTAGTTTTAAGAAAAAGAGTAAATCAAGTTTAAGCCATTCAACTTTGGTGTTCAATTATCCAGATTACCTTTAATAATGAATCATGCTGAAGTTTACTGAAAGCATGCATGATTTATTGCATAAATTGGATGATTGCACGACATAATTCTCAAGTTGACGTGGTATGTAAGTTTGTGTGACGGACAGTCAAAAACATTATTGATTATATGTCATAGTCAAAAATTAAAGTAAAACAGTCTGAGAATGAGCTGCTTATAAGTAGTCACTTTTCAAATCACAACTGTTTTGTGTCGTTTTTGATTTATCAATTTAAACAGTACCAGACTTAATCAATCGACGGAGAAGGTACATAAAATTATTTCTTTCATTTACTAGAAATATGTTCCTGCACATCAAGCTAAGAGGGGGAAACGAAAAAAATGTTTTTCTATCATACAGCCTTCAAAACCGTTATGGGAAAAACATCTGCTTTATGCTATGAGTTGACAGCAAGACATTGCTTAATATAAAATATGGATCAACATCGATTTTGATTTCAGAATGTAATGGATATAAAATGTGAATTCTGAAGGGATGTAATTGAACCGAGACGTTTTGATGGTGTTAAGGTATAATCTATGCCAAGCAAAATGCACTATTTTATGTGTACTATGTGTGTTTTCTTATCGCTACGAAATGCATCTAACTGTTAAAGTAAAAAAAAAAATACTATTATGTGTTCGATCACGAAATCAAGCATAATAAATAAACACAATTCGGGAGGCACATCAGTACTTTTAGTTTCGCCTGATATACTAGTAGATCGATTTTAGTTTTCTTAAAAGGATCTCCAAAGTCCAGATTATCTTATTAACAAATTGTTGTGCCATACAAGAATTATTCTACACGTTGAGTAATCACCATGGTGTCAATAGCACCATGGGAACATGATTTAAGGGGGTTCAGTAGTCAAATAAGGCAAACAATAATTATTGGGTTCTTTTTTTTGACTACTGACCCCCCTTAAATCATGTTCCCATGGTGATATAGACACCATTGTGTTACATTTTATAGCCCAATTAATACACTTTAAGTGGCTTTTTATCCCATCTCTCTAGGGTAAATCGTTTTCGAGAAATCTTGCGCGCAGCGATGACATATCGTCAAAATCCACATTTGAGATATCGGCGATTTAGTCTAGAAACACTGTTTTTTAGGTTTTTGTATATTTTAGAAACACTTTTTTGCTCATATTTTATATTAAACAATTAGAGATTAAATTTACACTAATAATTTTGAAACTTAGAGATCAATAGCAAAATTAGTTTTTTAGATATAGAATTTTAAAACCAAAAAAATTATATATCGTAGCTTGAAAAAACAATAAAATACATAAGAAATAAAACAATAAATTTTGTTTGTGAAGTTACGTTTTCGATCATAACTTTTGAACGGAAGCTCCGATTGTTATCAAACAAAAAGCAAAAGAAAGGTAATTTTATCCTTATTTTCAATTTGCAATTTGTATTTTTAGCCATTCCAACCCCATATTCCCCTTTAAGGCGACCCAATCTTAATACGATTATTTCAAGATTTACGCAAACAGGTAGCAATGACTTGTAATAATTATCTGCGTGTGTATTTTGTTATATTTCTAAATTCAGTATTAAACTATTTGTTATAAGATTTTCTGTGAACGATTCTAACTCGCTACTTACATTTAAGTATGTTTTATGATAATAAATTCTATGAATATGACAACAAGTAGTATATATTGAAATGTCTAAAGAGTTTAATTATTAATTGTGCAGATTGCTAAAGAGTACATTCAGCACGTTACGTTTTTATAGATAGACATTACTCAATAGATTATTAACATATTCAGTGTGTTTAGACGGAAGTAATCACTTACATATTCGATGTGTGTATGTTTAAATTACTAAAAGAGATCACGTAACTTGTTCGGTGAGTGGAGGTTGAAACTGACGAAGCACCCGATTTTTAATATTTAAAATAGATATCGTACAGCTGTACAAGTACAATATAATATTTAATAAAAACCTTGTCATAATTTCATTTTCTTCAATATAAGTTATTCTTTTTCTCCATTACCTTCAAATTTTCTCTCCAATTTCTGCAGGGTGGGCAATTGCCAAAGTCGCCCACCCCTATATACGCCACTGGGACGACGACTATTGATTGATTCTATTAAAATACAGTAAAAGCAAAAAATGAATGTCTCCACATGCAGTGAAAGTAAATAAGATATAACATATAATGAATGCAGAAAATAAGCCAAATTTTCGACAAGATAAGACCTGCCTTTATCAAGGCAAAGAGCAAAGTGAGAGAAAGAAGTATAAATATAAATTATGAAGGGTCATACATGACAATTGAATAAAAGAAAAACATTGATTAGAGTGGTAAGAAGTGTGAAAACAGTAGAGACGTAAACAGGTATGGAAGGCCAAATTTGTCAAAAGATTTGAATGTAGAGATGCATATAGGTATGGAAGGCCAAACTGGTCAAAATGTGTGAAAAGAACAAAATAAGGATGAGCAAGAGAGAGGGAAAGTTTATTATATAAAAACCTACAAAGAGAGACCACTGATTGACACTCCAAACAGCTCCTCCTGCAAAGCCCTCCTAGGTGGGACAGCCACACGGAATAACTGTCTCCACGCAGTTACCCCGCCCGAACGATGCAGCCAGTGTGAGAGGAATGTCAAGGTGGTCTGGTTTTTGAGAAAATGCAATAATTATTTTAAATGGAGGAAGTAGACCAGTCTGACCTACTAATCAGATCATAATAATAGAGATGTCGGCTGTGTGAAAATGTGGAACAGATATGGAATACAAGAGCAAGCTGACTGCAGGTGAGATACCGGCAGCGCACCCTTAGGGCGAAGGATACCCTAAGAGTTTGCTCACAAAAGTTTATTCACTGCCAAGTTGACTGCAGTCGAATTACCGGCAGTCTGCCCTCAAGGTGAGGGATACCGTGAGAGATGGTTTGCAGTAATAGTTGAATGTCCCCAAGACTTGTCTACCGCGAAATCTTGACATTCATGCCAAGAGGATTGTAGCAATTGATGTTGCTGATCCACTTGTTTTCTAGGGACAATCGCACAGACAGATCCGACTTGTGTGGTCTGTCAATGGCAACGGTATGGATGTCATTTGCACTGTGTCCATCAGGATTAAAATGTCTGGCCACAGATTTGTCCCTGTCGGGTGTCACCACAGTGTTCGAGAAGTCTGGTCTTGTTTCCCCCACATATTGTTTTCTACATTGTTGGCATGTGATGAGATATATGACATTGGTTGAGAGGCAATTTAGCTGATGTCTGATGGTGAACTGTTTGCCTGTAATTGAGCTGGAAAATGTGGTGGTTTGTGAGCAAACTCTTAGGGTATCCTTCGCCCTAAGGGTACGCTGCCGGTATCTCACCTGCAGTCAGCTTGCTCTTGTATTAAAATTTAGCAATAGCTTTCGCTACATTATAAATAATGCGAATGATTTGTTCTGAATCATTAAGTTACAAGAGAGCAAGCTAAATATCCAATATAATACATATCCAAAGATAATATCATAATATATTCATAAAAACTAATTGAAGTTTCCTTAAGTTTTAATAGTACTTACTTAGAATCATCCTATAAAGATACAAGGGTATTTCTATTGTCACACTAGATGCAAAATATGATGCTCAATTTAAGTTTAGGAAATGAAGATGTTGATTAAAACCCTTAAGGTATTTTCATAATAACAATTCGAAGCCATTAACACTGAAACATTTCCCTTCGGCTCAGCATGTAAATTGCGATAGAAGTTTTCAGTATTCTGTAATGAGACTGTAACGTGCTATCATTATTTAACAGAAGAAGTGACGTGTAATTGGACTCCTGGGTATCATTACCAATTGTTTCTAACAGAATGCTATCCTTGAGTGCTTGATGCAATTCTCATAATGCGTCAAGATATCAATTCCGCTATTTATACACATTTTCAAATAATTATTAAATGAATATGCGTTCCGTATTAGTCGAATTTAGTCATTGTCAGATTTAGGAATGCTTTTCAGGTTATGGAAACTACTGTGTCGTGTCAAATAATATGAAAACCACGATGTATATAACACTATATGGTAATGTTTGAAGAAAACTAAATACCTACACTTTTGATTATAAATGTTTTATTTCATTATTTTAAGTTCTTTAAAAAAAACCCGAGTAAATCAATTTTACGTCATGCAACGTGGCTGTTAAATTCTCCAGATTACCTTTTAAAATGAATCGCGCAGAAGTTTTCGAAAAGCAGGCATGATGATTTATTGAATAAATTGGATGATCGCACGACATAATTCTTAAGTTGACCTGGTATGTTAGTTTGTGTGACTGACAGTCAAGAACCTTATAGATTTTTTGTCGTTGTAAAAAATAAAGGTAAAACTGCCTGAGCTGCTTTACGTAGTCACATAACTGTTTTGTGTCGTTTTTGATTCATCGATTAAATTAGTACCGGAGTTAATAAATCATATTCTGGAAAGATGGGCCTGTACATCAAACTAAGGGGCAAAACGGAAAAAAATGGATTTCTATCATACAGCCTTCAAAACCGTTATGGGAAAAACATCTGCCTAATGCTAAGATTTGACAGCACGATAATGCTTTATATAAAGTATGGATCAACATCGATTTTGATTTCAGAATGTAATAAATATAAAATGTGAATTCTGGAGGGATGTAATTGAACCCTGACGCTTTGATATCTATCCCAAAGCAAAATGCATCATCTTATGTGTTTTATTATCGGGTAGTTTAAGTTTCTTATCGCTACGAAATGCATCTAACCGTTAAAGTCAAAGAAAAAATAATATGTGTTCGATCACAAAATCAAGCATAATTAAAAAACAATTCGGAAGGTACATCATTACTTTTAGTTTCGCATGATAAGTAGTAGGCGATTTTAGTTTTCTTAAAAGGATCTCTAAAGTCCAGATTATCTTATCAACAAATTGTTGTGCCATACAAGAATTCCCCTACACGTTGAGGGATAATACAAAAACGAGGAATCCTAAAAATTCAGCCTAAATAGCTTAACCGATATAGAATCGTTTTTTATTGATTAGGATGGTTTTTCTCAATGTAGGGGAAACCAGTTTTCTTTATACAATCTCCCTTGATATTCTGAACGTAGTTCTTCTAAAACTTGAAAAAGAATTAGACCGGAGAAACTCTCTCTTCAACTTGAGAGCTATGCTATTCAACATGTCAAACATGATTGCCTTATGAAATTTAGATAAGCCTCATGCCAAAATCCACGATTTAAGTAGAAAATGTTGCTGCATGGGCCGAAACAGCAACTTGGTCGTCATTTTTAATATCTTGCATACTGTATAGTTATTGTCACAAAATTTTAACAACTGGAATTATTTTGTTCTTCACCCCACACTCAGTCAGCAAAATCACTAAAATATTTAATCTAAACCAAAAAATGCACAACGCGCCAACCTCCGTGATTTCAACCTTGTTTAATTGTGACGAAAAGTCCATCATATGGGCAGTTGCCTGGGTTTATATAAAAAAGGTTAGAAGGGGTGTGCGGAAAACATGGGAAGCAAATTAGGCTGTCTAGTACTTCAGTGGTCTTTTTCTTTGCAAATTTTGGTACTTTGACATGTCTTTTTTCAAAATTTTCCAAAATTTGCGCCAAATGGGCGCAAATTGTGACATTTTTTTAAACAAACAAACAAATTTTGGCAGGAAAATTAGTATTTTGACATTTTTTAAAATTAGTATGTTTGGCTTAACTTGGCGCTCTTTTTTCATGAATTTAGTACAACCAGGGGGGGGGGGGTCAGTTGACACATCGGGGCTTTTATAGTCGGCAAATTTGTAACTTGACTTTTTGTAGCCCCCCCGATCGAAAATCCTGGCGACGCCACTGCATATGAGTTTGGCTAGAGATCAATGGATAACATGAGGTAATGAGGGTTGGGGGCGTTGTTAAATTAAATGATTATTATCATGATGTAAAAGTATTTTAAATTAGTGCAAGCTAATCGAAAACTCATTTTTGAAAAAAATAACCTTTTTCAAGTTCTTTTGCAATTCAGCTCCTCAAAAAAATGCAAATGCAACAAATCGAAAAGAATAGAGAAAATTCCCTCTTCAACTTGCTTTCATCAAGGTCAAGGTTATCTTTAATCCGTGCACAATTGTTTTGATTCACGTAGTATATAAACAATCCACATGACGATTTTCGGTGAAAAATAAGGCAATGCCATTTTCATCATTTCATTAATTACATTGCAGTTAGAAAAAAATTTTCTATAAAACTTATTGCTATAGTCGCATATCAAAAAAATTGCTTAGTTCTCTTGAATTAAAAATATAGATTTACGATTGCTTAGTTTGGTAAGCAATAAGGCATATTTCGGAAGATCCTAAAAGAGTATCTACGTCTTCGTGTAAAAGGGAAAGGTGATTATAGCTGCTATTGTCCAGAAAAGATTTAATGACACAGGGCTATTTTTGAGAGCGCTTTTTGCCTAATTTTGGCAAATGTTGTCAACATCCTTTGCGATTGCTTGGGGTACCACACTTAAATTGTGTCACTTAACTGAACGTCATCCGGGTCAAGTGACGACCAAGATATCTAACCAGTCAGTTGAAAAAGTCATAGCGGTTGCATGACAAAAGCTCATTACTTAATTTGTTATTTTTTCGTGATTGTCAGTATATTCGGTATTGCTCCTCATTTCCATTCTTTCCGGGTCTTTCTTCTTATCTCCATGATCACGGAAAACTTGCAAGCCTAATTGTAGCTGAGAAATCAAACAAATCAAATTATTCTAAAAAAAAAATGGAACAACAAAATCTCTAATGTCATGATACACTAAAATCAATAATATTTTTTAAAAAACATGTTACGCAGGGTATTCTTAAAATGTAACAATAACACAGACAATAACTACTTGATCAAATTAGTCATTACATGTCGAGACTACAATCTAATCCCTCAAGCTCTGATCCACTTTCTTTGAGCATAATTGTTTATTAAGTGCAGGGTTTTCTATTTAATCTTAAATACTATTCAGACTTTTAAATCAATTTCCGGCAGTTAGAGAAAATACCTACAGGAATTAAAGCATGTTAGAGCTATTACAATGTGCTATAAAAAGAATTGAATACATATCAGCATATTAAAAGAGGAATATAATATGAATGAGCTTCAAAATGTATACTTTTATATTAAACACTTGAAGAAATATACACATTTACAATATTACTTGATATCAAGATATTATAATTTTTATCGTATTAACGTTGTTTTATGTTGATGTAAATATGATTCTTGTATTTATATCAATAGATGTGTCCAATATGTATTATTTTGCCTTCTTTGTAACTGGGCATTTGTTTTGCTGATCTGCTTAAATAATTAAATTATTTTACTTTTTAAAGACATGTTTTAAAATCACAAGTGAAAGTGACGGGCCTCCTCAAAGTAGATAAATTGTACTTTGTTAAAAGAAAGTCAACCTACTTACGTATGAGTAGATTCATTACAATTATTTCCAGCGGTAAGCACACTCATTTCGACAGCCGAAGCATGCTTTTAATAGAATGGGCTGTATTCTCGAACGATGTTTATTTAAACGTTGGTTACACATACAATGCGTTAACACTCGTCTAACTAGGCTATTTTTTGTAACACGTCTACCCAAGGGGGTTGCACCCCCCCCTAATTTTTTTGAACGGAACCCCCTATGAACTTGGTTTTGATATTAATAGATAGGTATGGTCCTCCCCTATCCAATGATACCAAGTTACGTTACGTTACGTAGTTATGACGTCATAAAGGTCGAAAAAAACGAAATCAAAATTTTGCTATAAAAGTTCTAAATGACCGATTTTCGTCGGGTATTTGCTAATAAAGAAGGGAAATGATAATTCTAATATGCCCTAACATGGCGACTTAAAATTTTCCGGGGCTTCACCTACCCCCCTACACCACAACTTTGACACCCTAACCCCACCTTAGGTGGTACCCCCCTAATTTTTTAATCAAAATGATCGCAAAGGATGTAAAAGAGATTACCCAAATGCCTGGGGTCGGTGGGTCTTGCGTTTTTATAAATATGAATAATTGACATACTTACGCCGTTGATGTGCTAAATCCACAGAATTGGACGGGGAATCGGAACTCAGAAAGAGTTCAAGTAGGGTATTACCATACTTGGTCTCGTTCTTAGTTCTTAGTTCTTCGATTGTGTGGATTTACCCCATCATCGGTGGGAGTAATGAAAAAGAATTACAATTTATGCTATTTTTACACAAAACTTAGAAACCAATTTGTTTACAAGTCGTTAACGCGACATATAAACAAGCCTACTGTGCAGCGATAAAGTAGAACGAAGTTCAGAAGGTAATGATTTCCAAAGATTTGGTATAGAGCGTAAAACTCTTATTAAAAGAATCCTTTGTAGTTGTATTTTGGCACTCGGAGACGTGTGAAATCTAATGCGGAGCGCAATCCCAAATGGCTTTGTTTGTACAGTGGTTGTGAAGACTGAGATAGTTTGTGTTGTTTATATGAGTTTAAAACAATCGATAATAAGATGATATGCTTTGTTTGTACAGTGGCAATGATGAAGCGAGATTTCCTTACGAGATTAAACGCAATTTGTACTTAGTAGAAATAACTTTGTTTTGTACAGGTCTGCTAGTCCTTAATTAAAAAGGTTTCGCTAACTCTAAGGTTCGCAAGTCCGGAAATGAAACAAGGATCGCTAGTTCGAAAAAGAAATAAAATTCTCTAGTAAAAGAAGGAGTCGATTAATGAATTAACCGTGCACATTTAATTTTTGGACCAGTGGTTAATAAACGAACCTCTTTAAAATCAATAATGAACTAGCAAAGTCTTCTTATTTTGAACTTTCGGACTAGCGGGATGTTAACATAAAGTCTATATAGTTAGCATCCTGAGGTTAAACAGTTTGGGCAGAGATATACATTTGTCTGTTTTGTGTGTTATAATGTGATTTCATTCATCTTCAATAAACAGGTGATTGTCAATTGGTGTTTAAACAATAAGGTCTAGATACACTTCGTCATTTTTGTAGTCTTTTCCATTCATATTTTTTCTCATGGTGTTACATTTTCACCACCCTGTGAAATTTTTATTCGGATTGAACATTTTCATTTTAATATTTTCTCACGGTGTAAAATGTTCATAATGATGAAATATGTTTCGCATCATGACACATTTTGCAATGGTTATTCATCTGTAGTATTTTGATAATTCATAGTACGAGCAGCTTATGAGCAGTGTTTAGTTCATCTAATAGGACCACGCGACGCCCCGCTGCTTTACTCACTGCTCGTGGTCCTTTTAACCGGACTAAACACTGCTCGTAAGCTGCTCGTACGATTATTGTGACCAAGCTTTTACTTTCTTTGGTAATTGTTGTTTTCAAACAATACCATAATTACCTTGGTCTTTTCAATATAATCTAAAATCTGTCCTTGAAATGTACTATGGATTATATTCTGAAGAAAAAAATTGCTCACTGCTTCATATTTCTGCAATGGGAAACATTTTCATTTGGAATGGTTGCCACTGTCTTAACTTTATACCATACTAATTGGAGTTTTAGCGGAGTATTCCGATCGATAATAACGCCTGAAAACTCGAGGTCAATATGCATTCAGTTTTCTGGATTTTACAATTGGTAAAAATGACGAAGTCTATCTAGCCCTCAAGATTTATGTTTTCTACGTTTCCTAGTTTTTTTTCTGTTTTTGTATGCATAGAGAATACACCAAATAGGGATGAAAATGAGATATAGCCTACTATTAACGCAAACATTTTCGCGCTCTGTAATTTTCGCGCACGGGCCAATTTTGAATCATTCCGTACTTGAGGTACACTTTTTAAAGCATCCTCCATCGGGGACATTTGGTCCACAATAACTTTGTTATTACATTTCTTCTCAGTTTTCATGTGGCTAAAGGCTACAATTGACGATGAATGTGGCAAGATTGCAACGTACAAAAGGAAACGGAGAGATAAAATTTCAGGAGCTAGGGCTTATTCTATTAAAATAGATAACCAGCAAATACGCCGCGTTATAGACAACCGAAAAAAATGTACTTCAATAGAAATTCCTAAGGCATATATATTCTCATGTCTACGCTAGCAGAGTACTTTATAATGATTTTTTCTTAATATT
>JXSR01S004233.1:38215-48258 GCA_000969725.1 Ophiothrix spiculata
TGATTTCAGAATGTAATAAATATAAAATATGAATTCTGAAGGGATGTAATTGAAACGTTACGTTTTGATGGTGTTAAGGTAATATCTATGCCAAAGCAAAATGCACCATATTATGTGTTTTATAATCGGGTAGGTAATAGGTTTCTTATCGCTACGAAATGCATCTAACCGTCATAGTCAAAGAAAAATTGATGTGTTCGATCACGAAATCAAGCATAATTAATGAACGCAATACGGAAGGGACATCATTACTTTAGTTTTCCCTTAATACAGTCTCCGTAGTTTTTCTAAAACTTGAAAAAGAATTAGACCGTGGAAATTTCCTCTTCAACTTGAGAGCTATGCTATTCAACATGTCAAACATGATTTACATTATGAAATTTGGATAAGCTTCATGCCAAAATCGACGACTATCCATACAGATATGAGTTTGGCTAGAGATGAATGAATAACATGAGGTAATTGGGGGAGGGGGGGGGGGTAATTGTTAAATTAAATGATTATTATCATGATGTAAAATTATTTCAAATTAGTGCAAGCTAATCAAACGTTTTAAGAAAAAGAGTAAATTAAGTTTAAATCATGCAACTTTGCCTTTAAATTCTCCAGATTACCTTTGAATATGAATCATGCAGAAGTTTACGGAAAGCATGCATGATTTATTGAATAAATTGGATGATCGCACGACATAATTCTTAAGTTGACCTGGTATGTAAGTTTGTATGACGGACAGTCAAAAACCTTATAAATTATTTGTCGTTGTAAAAACTAAAGGTAACACTGTCTGAGCTGCTTTAAGTAGTCACTTTTCAAATCATAACTGTTTTGTGACGTTTTTGATTTATCAATTGAATTAGTACCGGAGATAATAAATTGACAAATACGACACATACCATTATTTCTATCATATACTAGAAAGATGTGCCTGTATATCAAATTAAGGGGCAACAACGGAAAAAAAATGAATTTCTATCATACAGCCTTCAAAACCGTTATGGGAAAACATCTGCCTAATGCTAAGATTTGACAGCACGATAATGCTTTATATAAAATATGGATTAACATCGATTTTGATTTCAGAATGTAATAAATATAAAATATGAATTCTGAAGGGATGTAATTGAACCGTGACGTTTTGATGGTGTTAAGGTAATATCTATGCCAAATCAAAATGCACCATCTTATGTGTTTTATTACCGGGTAGGTTTTTTATCGCTACGAAATGCAACTAACCGTCAAAGTAAAACAAAAAGGAATGATCACGAAATTAAGCATAGTTAATAAACACAATACGGAAGGGATATCATTACTTTTAGTTTTCCTTAATAAGTAGTAGGTCGATTTTAGTTTTCTTAAAAGGATCTCCAAAGTCGAGATTATCTTATCAACAAATTGTTGTGCCATACAAGAATTCATCTACACGTTGAGAGATAATACAAAAACGATGAATCCTTCAACTTGAGAGCTATGCTATTCAACATGTCAAACATGATTGCCTTATGAAATTTTGGTAAGCTTCATGACAAAATCGACGACTATCCATGCACATATGACGTTGGCTAGAGATGAATGGATAACATGAGGTAATGGGAGGAGGGTGTTTCATTTTTAAATTAAATGATTATTATCATGATGTATAATTATTTCAAATTAGTGCAAGCTAATCAAACGTTTAATTAATATATTTTTTATAAGCTTTGGTTGTAGCAATTCAGGAGCAAAGTGATGCTACACTGTTTTATGCATATTTCATGTCAAATGTGTATTTAACATACTTTTGTGTGGTGATCATTAAATTCAGTCACGAGCAGGCCCGTATCCAGGATTTTTTCAAAGGGGTGCGGATTTTCAAAAAGTGGATCTTTTAGAGGAAACATTTTCGTTTTGGTCGACCCTAAACTAATTTTAGTAGGTTTTTTTTAGCAGTTTTCCAATTATTTTGTATAGTATTTTATTAAAAAACGACCTACATTTAGGTGTTCTTTTGGTGGTCATTTAGGGAATTTTTGTGGACCTTTTTTGTACATTGTCAAATTGGGGGGGGGGGGGGGGAGTACCACGCCTCTACCGCACACCCCTGGCTACGGGCTTGGTCACGAGATCTGAGCTACAAAGAGTGAGCAGGAAGTTATGGTGATCGGAGTACACCGAAATGGTGATAATTAAGGCGATTCAATCTTAATACGGTTATTTCAAGTTTTACGCTAACAGGTAGCAATGACTTCTGATAATGACCTTCGTGTGTATTTTGTTATATTTTCTGTGAATACTTATAACCCGCCAATTACATGTAGGTATGTTTTATGATCATAAAATCTATGAAATGACATCAATTAGTACATATTGAAATGTCTAAAGAGTTCACTTAATAATTTGGTTTGTGCAGATTGCTAAAGAGTACATTCGGCACGTTACGTTTTCATAGGTTGACATTGCTCAAGAGATTATTAACATATTCAGTGTGTTTAGACGGAAGTAATCACTTACATATTCGATGTGTGTATGTTGAAATTACTAAAAGAGATCACGTTACTTGTTCGGTGAGTGTAGGTTGAAACTGACGAAGATATTACTTACATATTCAATGTGTGTCTTCGCGTGTATGCAATTAATCTCAAAGGTGTTTCCAAGAGTGTTGATGATTGATTCAATAGTCAGTTTTTTACAAGGTCTTGATTTGACCATAGATCGTAGAAACTGATTTGATTCTCGAAAATATGACCAAGGCAGAACACATGTAAAATAAAATGAAAGTTCTTCTGTGTTGGTAGATACAATAAATATTTCGACTTTGAAACATATACTAGTTAATGCTTTTATATGTATCCTGAACATTGAGTTAAGAACTATGCACAGGCCCTTGAGCAAATGTTATATTGTTTGTTATTATACCGCGTGTCCAAGAAAAAAATCTTTGAGTGTAAGCTTCTTAGGTTTAACGAACATTCAGAAAGTATGTAAACATTGCATTTAATCGAAAATTATGTCATCAAACTTGTTGATTTTTTAGGATGGATTAAAGATAACATACAAGTAATATATTAGTAAACATTGGTACGGTTGAGTGAGCAGATAAAGGACTTTCATTAATAGAACTTCATTCAAGATGATTCGTGAAAATGGAACAGAACATTTTACATCCACATATTTGACAAAGCATTACTGCTGTTCTAGATTACCCATTGAGATGAAACAAACCTTATATTGAATATTGTTTCATGAACTATAAAATAACACCTTCATATATTTTCTGACTACCCATTAAAGCCAAGAACGTTTCACGAAAATATTTATTTTGTCTGGGACACACTGTACTACAGTATGCAATTGAAGAGTATATAATAAAAAGTTACATAAAACTAGTTCTAAGATATTAACGTCTAAAGTTCTGACTTTTCTATAACTTTTAGATTCAAAAGAGTATTGAATGGATATTAGGTACATGTCAAGCTGTATCGATTATCGATTTATTCAATCAATAATCACTATTTTGCAGTACTTCTTTCTCTACAATCATTATCGTCTATCAAATAATCCTATATATCTTAAAATGAGTAATCCAAACATTTTAAAAGTATATATTTGTAATGTACAAGTCATGACGAAAAATTTGACATGTCATTCGTGTAAATCGGGCCTGTTTTAAAGAATAATATTGTAGTACTTCGTTGTTACATTAATTAATATTTATATTCTTAAATGCTATTTCAAAAATTTAGATTTACAAAGGCTTTGTAAAATATTCATATAAATATTGCATAAAAATACAAAACGGGTAGTTAACCAATTGTTGTCAAGTGGTTTAAATTACTAATCTCTCCAAAAGCTGCAAAGGCATTTCGAAAATCACTCTAAACAGAGAAAATTATGTTCAACATATATTAAGCGAATGAAGATGATGATTACAACCCTCAAGATATTTTTTGCAACAACATCATTTTCCATCGCTAGAGCTTGCGAACAGCTGCTACAGAAGCTTTGAGTATTATTTCTATTAATGGGACTGTAAAATGGTATCACTGTTTAACAGAAGTGACGTGTAATTTAACTCCCGGGTATCATTAGCAATTGAAGAGTATTTTGTCAAAACTCACTTAGTCCAAACAGTCTTATCATTCAAATAATTAGTCTTATCATTCAATTTTGTTGAGCAAATTTTAATTTAACGATGACGGTCGACACTGACCTCAGTTCTAGCTTAGTATAAAATACAAGTGTGGTCAATGCAAAAATAGTACATCTGTGAATCGCGGCTTATGAATTTGCTTTCAGATATATTTTTAAGAAAATCTTAAAGTAACATACTTTAGTTCACACTTAGAATATTCTCGCTCCAGACTTTGATTAAAGATATAGAATATTTACCAAATTTCACAGAAATGGCTCAACATATATTATGACACATTCATCACTACATAATACAATCTTGTAAAAAGCAAGTGATGTGGTATGTTTGGATTGGTTATTGTTTTGTTAGACTATTGTTTTTTGTGCATTGAATCGGTTGTCAAATCTCAGAGAATATGACCAAAAAATGACATCATAAGCATAACATATTTCAAAATGATGTAGAATCTTGAAATACCATCCTTAACATTATTCAAACGTAACTAAATGGTTTAAAAATCATAATATTAACCGTATACTTTCCTTTTCCTTCAACTCATTAATTATACACGATAACAGTCATTTTTAACGATTACTAACAATTTAAAGTAGACGACCCTATGAAAATACATTATAAGTTATGTTTATGGTTTTATGGTTTCATCTAGTTGCATTTTATTTAAAAAGAAAGTGTTAAAGTTTTGGCTATGAAAAAGATACCGCAATAAGAAAACCTTACAAATCATCATTATTTTCTCTGAAATAAATAATGTCATAATAGTTGCTCTCTTTAATTACCCGAATGTAATCTTGATTTGCAGGTAAAACATTGCAATGCACAGGCTTGAATTAAATACCTCATTGAACATCTTGAATCTTAATTGCCCTGTTTGCTCGAGAGAGATAATGCACCATGATGGCCTTAAGCCAATGTCTGCTATTCATCCGGGTATGCAGATTGCTCAGTTTGATAATCAATAAGGCGTTTTTGTCAGCTCTAAATACATACATTTCTCCTCTTCGACTTCGTGTAAAACGTAATGTGAGCAAGCTTTTAGTCAAAATGATTGTTTATCTGAAATAACATAATGACACTAGATGTCATTTGTGATTAATTGAAGAGTAGACAATGATGATTTTTTTCTACATGAGTGTGTATATTTTGTTCTGTTTTTAATTCAATTCATTGTTATATAGATATACACTTACACGCTATAAACTCACCCAGACGCTGACCGCCTGGAACCGGCTGCTCTTGGCGTTTGTCAATGCTCAGACCAATGGCAACAGGTTAGAACCGGCGACTTTGTTCTAGATGGTCTCCTTGCAGATTTTAACATTTTAACGACAAAGTTCTGGACGTTTGTGCATGTGTTCTTTCTGATCTTCCTGTTTTCAATGAAAATGTTCTGTTTCAAGTCAGGAAAAGTCTGGAGTGTTGAGATGTACTGTCCTTCAGATAGCCCTAAAAAGTAATCGGGCATACTTAAATCATAAGTGTGAAAGGGGTAGGGTTTTTATCTTGGGCGATATGATTCTTCATAAAAATGTTCACTAATAAAGCCATTCTAAACTGTTTAGCTGTATTAGGGGTCATGTCGTCAAGGTGAACTGACAAAAGAGTGTCAAAACTGTATGGTACAGTGGCTCAACCACTTTAAACTTTCAGACCTTCTTACTCTCTTAGTAGATTACTGATTGCATAATGTTTGGTACCAAAATAATTCTACAAGTCTCCTCTACCAATACATATGTATAGAGCTGTAATACTATTTTTATTTTTTAAAGTTATTAACATTTAAAAATATGTAGTTAATTTTTGGACACCCTGTATATAACTTGTGGCATACATTTTATGTGCTTTTATATTGAAAAATAGCATACCAGTTCTTGTACCAAGGGCTTGTCTTTTTATTCCTTAGAAATCAGTGCTGCAATAGGCATCCTCTTGAAGTACCAGGTGTCTTGGGAAAATGAGGGGTGCTCTTGGATATGAAACATGTGTAAGTTTGTATTTTGATGTTATGTAATTTGATATTAATATGCTATATACTAGAAAACTTGAGAGCACTGAAGAAAATGTGGATTATATTTAAAAATGTGACGCGTTACATCAAAAGGTACAAGTTGTCTACCTTGGACAAAATTGAGATTTGTAAGAGGACAAAATAAGCTTTAAAATGATACATTGCTTGTGAAAATTGAAGTTTTAGTTTCGAAGTTATGATGAATAAAGACGGTTGTTTTCTTATAATTTTCTTTATAATTTACAAGCTTAATTGGCCTGTATCTCGAAACTTGCTTGGCCGACAACTTGTACCTTATGATGTAACGCGTCACAAATAATTATCGTTGTGCATTTTGTTTAAAAATTACACGAAAAAGGTGATGTATTTTGAGAAATGCCTAAAAGCAGAAGTAAATCTTACATTTTATGTGAATGTCTGTGATGTAAAAGCACAGTTATTTCCGTCTTGTTCAAGATAGACTCCTATGTAAATGACTCAACATGTATAAATAAAACTGTAAACTATGTTAATAACTTGGATACAAGTAAGTATAATCTGAAAAACACTCATGACACTACCGTAAACCGGGGTGACTTTGAACGCCGGGGTGACTTTGAACGTTTTGAGTTGGTCAAATTAATCAAATATATCTCACTAATCCTTGATGATATAATTTTTTAAATTAATGACTGGAAAGGGGATACTATAAGCAATGTTTCATCTTAGAGACACTGTCGTAGGTGTTGCTAGTTGTTTGTATAGCCTTACAAATGTGTTGCCAAATTTATAGCAATTTTCATAGGTGGGAAAAATATCAATGGTTACCATGGTAACACTGATCCAGTGAAATAAAAATTAATATGGTTGGATCAGGAATATAATAGTTTACAATATTGAATAAAAATAATGTTGTAAATTTCTTTCTTATTCTCTATATTGAGAAAATACGATCGCGGGTTGACTTTGAACGCCTATATCTTCCATATAAGTACATGCTTTAGCAGGGTAACCTGTCCAGTACCCTTGATTCTTGCTTACAGATTTTCAAGTCTGGGGCGCTGTGCTTGCTTTATCACCCATTTTTGTATTTTTGTGATCAAAGTCACCCCATGCCGGGGTGACTTTGAACAGTACTTAAAATTTTAAATATATATATTAAACATAACAGGTAGATCTACAAAAATGTAATATGAAAAATACCATGCCCCAGGAGGTATTTTGAAAGCAAAATATCAAAAATGTTTCTATGTTGAAAATAAAAAAAGGCAAAAACTGAAAAAAGCGTTCAAAGTCATCCCGGTTTACGGTATTGTAAAAAAATACATCACAAGTTATATGTGGTACTTGTAATTGTAAAATTAGGCATTATAAAACCAGTGTATCATGTATTCAATGTTCTCTTAGTTTCCATATTGATTGTATAGATAATTCTTCAAATAGTACCACCTGGTGGTGTAGTAGTTGCTTTTATAGAAATTGCCTAAATGAGCTGCCTTATTGTAATGAGCCATTTATTGATTATAATTGTAGGATGTCCAGAAAAGGTTTTAAAATTGCACATATTAATATTCAAAGTCTTCGTTATAAGGTCGATAATGTTAGGATTTTACTTGCTGATAATCATATAGATATCCTGTGTATAACTGAAACGTGGTTGGAAAATAGTATTGGTAATAATGAACTTCAAATTGATGGCTATACTGTGCATAGGCTTGATAGGCATCATAATGATCATGGAGGAATTCTATTTTATATCAAAAATGGTATTGTTTTCAAAGAAAAGCCTGATTTGCAATGTACTGGCATTGAAGCACTTTGGATAGAGCTCAATTTGCCTTATACAAAGCCCATCCTTCTGGGCACTGTTTATAGACCACCTGACTCCAAAGCTGAGTACATTGAAAAGTTAGATTCTCTTTTTCAAAATATTACCTCTTCTTATGAGGATGTTAATATAGTTGGCGATTTCAACCAGGATATATGTCAACGTCGTTATTTGACTAAAATTAATAAACTTTCCAACCACAGTAGTCTAAGTCATCTAATTAAAGATTTCACTAGAATCGCTGAAACTACTAAGAGCATTCTCGATTTAGCCTTTGTATCTAAAACCGACAAGGTTTCCTGCTCAAGTGTCCATAGCACAGGACTTTCTGACCATTCATTAATATATCTTGTTCGTAAAAATAAAAAAGTTAAAGTTCCACCTAAAATGATTAAGTCACGTTCATTCAAAAATTTCAATGGATATAAATTTATTTATACAATTAGGACTACAAATTGGAATGAAGTGTTAGATAAACTTAATGTTGATGATGCTTATGATACCTTTCAAAATTTGTTTGATGTAGCATGTGATACTCATTGTCCAATTAAGGAGAAACGTGTCAAAGGGTCATTTCCTAAATGGATCAATGGGGATTATTTTAAACTATGTAAAGATAGGGATTACTATTTTACAAGAGCTCATAAATTTAATAATGAAGATGATTGGAAGAAGGCAAAAGAATAGCGGCCATCTTTGCGGGAATGCTATACAATTTTCAGACCATTCAGGAGAGCAGCACCAGGAACGTCATGCACGTTAGCATATTAACTGCTTCAAAATAGCCCGCCAGATTCAGGGTCATTGATTGAATAAAGATAACTAAGGGAATGACCTCTTTTGTTTGCGATCACGCATGAGTGAAGTGGATACTCTCTATTAAGGAATAAGGTTAACAAACTTAATAGATCACTTAAAAGTAATTATTGTAGCATAGCAATAAATGATAATGATAACAACTCTAGAAAATTGTGGAATACAGTCAAAAAATTAATTCCAAAAAATAAATCTTCAGTATCTTCTGTTCAAACCAGTTCTGGGTTTACTACTAATGATCTAGAAACTGCTGACCAATTCAACTCATTCTTTACGTCAATTGGTAATAAATTGACTTCTAAATTTCAGAGACTAGTCAAGTAGAAGAAAATGATCATATTGTTAATAATGAATCATTTAAATTTGATGTCATAACACCTGATAATGTATTTGATCAAATTTGTAATTTCTCTAATAACAAAAGTAGTGGTATAGACACAATTTCTGTTAAATTATTAAAGCTAGCAGCAACAGTAATATGTCACCCACTTGCATATATCCCATTTCCCTTCAAAATGGAAAATTGCTAGAGTTACACCTATCTACAAGGATGGTGACAAAAGTGATGTTAGCAATTATAGGCCCATTTCTGTCTTGCCTATTCTATCAAAGATTTTGGAACGTACTGTACATGATCAGGTTTATAATTATATCCCCAACAACAAGATCCTACATCCATGTCAATCAGGTTTTAGGAGTAATCACAGTACAAATACCACTTTAACTGATGTAACTGACTATATACTAAACAACACGAATAAAGGTAAAGTCACTTGCTCAATTTTTATTGACCTCAAGAAAGCCTTTGACATAGTAAATCATGATCTTCTTCTAAAGAAACTAAATAAGTATGGAATTAATGTTAATGCACATCTATGGTTGAAATCGTATCTAGATAATAGGAATCAAACTGTAAATATAAACTCTACTAATTCAAAATTTAGATATAGGAATTCCTCAAGGATCCATTTAGGTCCACTTTTGTTCATAATTTTTGTTAATTCACTACCAAGTTCTGTTAATTGTAAATGTGTAATGTATGCTGATGACACATCACTTTTAGTCAGTTCAAATGAATTTTCAACTTTACAAACTGAACTTAATAGGAATTTTGACATGGTTGCAGGGTGGTTTAAAAGTAATAAATTAACATTAAATATAAAGAAGACAAAATTAATGATATTTGGTACTAAACACGCAATGAAGAAATTTCAGAATATTTTATTAAATTATGAAAATGAAAACATTGAAATTGTAGATAAGTTTAAGTATCTTGGTGTAATTCT
>JXSR01S004233.1:86364-98216 GCA_000969725.1 Ophiothrix spiculata
AATCTTAAGAGCACACATTAATAATTTGTGTAAATTTCACATGATTATGCCGACTGTGAAAATTTGATATAGCCATGAAACTGTGTTTTTCACAAGATTTTAATTCTAAATACAATTGATAATACCACATTTAAAACAAGGACGGACGGATTCCCTAAAATTCCTTGAATTTATTGCCATCAAAAGAATACTTAAAGAGGAGTATGATTTTGCTTTGACGAATCTAGACAAAATATATACATTTCTATTTAATATTATATTTCCTTTCAAAACCAAATGTGACGCGCCACACAAAAAGGTACATATTTGCGTCTAACCATTATAAAGAACATCAAAAGACAATTGTGTGCTTTTTTCAATCAAGGTGCAGTCTTGTATCTATTAGTAGAATTGCGCCGTTCTTGAAAAAAAAAATGAATGGAGTATTTTCATCGTAACTCTAAAAATGAATGTCCATTTTAAAGACTAATCAAAACACTTTGAAATAAAAAACGAGTTTTGTTAAAGGCCACAAGGATGTTCCTTTCAGTGTGGTGCGACATAGTTTTATAGATATATTACAGGTTGTACAAGAAAGCTATTTCGTGCTAGATTGTCTGAGCTGTTTGTCACTGATTGTTTCAAATCTCAACTGTTGTCTGTCAATTTTAATTAATTCAATAATGAACCCGCTACTGGAACTCATCAATTTTTGCAGACAATACGAAACATTATTTCCACTAGACACAGCATAATGGAATGATTTTCTGCACATCAAGTTCGGGAACTAAAAGGAAAGCAAAAATCGGATTTCTATCAACCCTTCAAAGCTGCTATGGGAAAAACATCTGCCTAATGCTATAACTTGACAGTGTTTTATATAAAATATGGATCAACATCGATTTCAGAATGTTATAAATGTAAAATGTGAATTCTGAGGAGATTGAACCGCGATGTTTTGATGGCGTTAAGGCAAAACGTGATATTGGATTTCTTGCCGTTAATGACCTTACACGATGTGTATATTCCTATATAAATAGACAATGGTAAAAAAAAGATATGTGTTCATTTACAAAACTTATAAAAAAATAACAAATGGAAAAGGAAATCGTTGCTCGCTTTTGGATACAGTACAATTTAGTAGTTTCTGATTTCAAATATTTCGGATTAAAATTTTGTTGTACAACATACAGCAGTTCATAGATGCTTTTTGCCAATAATGAAGCAAGTCTTGTCTTTGAAAACAAATCTGCAGTACGTTTGAGTATGGTTTTCTAGAACTTGTAACCGGTAAATTCACATATTAACTTAAGGTATGATATACAGCATGCTACAACTGATTGCTTTATAGATTCCTAACCAGATTCATACCAAACAATTTGTAATATGGCACAACTTTTTTTGTTCACCTACCTCAAGTAATATTTAACTGATATTTACCTGGAGGTGGATCACGATTAAAATTCATACAAAAAAGTAAATAAATGAATAAATACAATTAGATACTGAGTAAACAGGATTGGTTGCTTTGATGCTGAATGATATTTTATTATTATTATTACTATTATTGTTATTATTATTATTATTGGTATTTATAAAACATATGACCACCTAAAAAAAGTGCATTGGTCTACCAAACACTAAAATACTTAGTATAACTTTACTTTAGTTTTTCTTATGGCCATCGCTTATTCCTTTGTCGAAATCCGTCAGACGTATTTTATACTAAGGTAGGGTTCTCAAAAACGATTCTTAGATCATTTGGGTCTATTATTTTGCAATAATTCAAAAAGTAAGTCAAAAATCTAAAATTTGATAAATGCGTTCCTAGACATGTATTTATAGATTCTAAAAAGTAAAAGAGGTCAACATTTTATTTTTTCAAACTTTTGTCAGATTGTTAATAAATACATTGTGACAAGAACAGGTTTTTTTTCCCTTTGGTCCAAAATCATACATTTTGGTCCAATACAGACCTAGCCACCATCTTTTACATGCAAATACACATATGTGGATCGTCATATCGAAAGTTACCTTAATACAGGCATAGTACATTACGAGATACGGGCCATTGAAGCTAAGCATAGTCAAAAATCACGTCCAAGGTCGAATTTCTAATTTCATCAGAAAGGTTATCATTGAAGTGTATTCTATCATATTAATCGGGTTCCAACATCTAAAACATAAGAAAAATGTATTAAGCTAAAAATCCTCTCTCCATTCAAGATTTACTAAGTACAAAAACTTTAAACTCGATTTTCTCAGAACTATAGTTTTCCGAATCAGCTCGATGTCTTTTACCAATTTGGGTGTAACTTCGCAACCGAACATCCAATAACCAAAATCAAGGTATCAGTTTAAAGCTTAAAATCTCAGCTTTCAGATGAGACCAAAAATCAATTTTGATCAATTTTGCCGACCTTAAGGTACCTTTCGATATGACGGGTCATATATAGAAATGTACTCTTTTATATGGATTTAATTATTGGTTGCTTGGTTACAAAGCATAACATATTTCTCTAAATAGTTAAAAGTTAGATTTCTCTTCAAATGTCGTAAGGGTAAATTTGTCATGAAACACTTGAAACAGGAAATGATTCTAAACATGATGGAATGAAGATGGTAATTACAACCCTCAAGATATTTTTACAACAACAATTTGAAGCAATCAATATGTTTATATATGACCTTTGAAATTAGTAAATGAAACGAGGACAACGTCAAAGGGACAAGGCAATATGTAAAATAACAATTGAATTGCATTTGTGAAAAATTGCTCCTTTCCATCAGTTTAAGAGACCAAACTCCGATGATTCAATCATCACCGTTAATGCTTTGACAGTACTGTGGTATTTGTAAATTAATTCAAATACTGTATCAAAAAGAACTGAGAACAAAGCTTTAAGGCATCCTAAGTTAAACTTCATTGAACACTTCCATTGCTAATTCGAGGCTTGCCTTGAGTTTTGTTATTTTAACTCTCTAATATTGCAATATATAGCATGTGATACACATTTTATGTGTTATTAGCAATTGAAAATTAGCACATCCATCCTTATCCAAAGGGCTCGTCTGTTTTATATTCCTTTGAAACGTTGCAATATATATACATTTGAAATACCGGGTATTTCTGTATATCAGGGAAAAACAAGGGTGCTCCTGGATGAGAAAACATACACGTGCTTATATTCAGTTTTCAAATAGTTAGTTATGTCATAATAATATTGCTTGAAAATTAAATGAACTTGACCAATGTGGAAGATATTCCAAGTGCCATGTTTTTATTAATTGTGCATTTTGAGTCAAATCGATTAGGAAATACCAGGAACAAGAAGCACAACAGACATTTTACAAATCTGTGATGTAAAGGCACAATTTGGCAATCAGATATCTCCATCTTGTTCGTAATTTATTTGAAAGGATACTTTTACCCGCAATATTGGCCAAAGTCTATATTTGCTTTTAATTCTTATTTTTCATCAATATATATATTATTTAATTTCAAACTGAAGTTTTTTATCTTCTCAAATAAACCATATCAAAATAAAGTCCAGCCCAGTTAATAGTGACGAAATATTACTTAGCCTTTTAGTAAGACTCGGATTTGGAAAACACGGTCGGGAGGTAAAAAGCGATTTCATATTACATAATTTCATATTCTATTTTACGAGTTTCTTAAAATAGCAGGTGTAAAATCTACTAAATCTATCATCCCATCGTTTGTAACATTAATCATTTTCTTATCAAATCATCTCAGTGTTTATTATAAAGAAATGGTGTATAAAATTAATTAATTCAAGATTCACTAGCAAACAGCAATGTACAGCGATGAAAACGGTGTGTTCGGCACATTGATTTAAAGGTCTGTAACTTTTGAATTTTAAATACGGTTATAGAAGCTTAATATAATGCCTTTTGAACTTGATTCAGCGTTTTCAAAATTCTAAATGTTTTCTCATAATACGCTGTTCATTTGATTGAACTTCTTTGACTCACGCGGTATGGAGACAGACAGATAGGCACATAAAGGTTTAATGTGTGCTAGTGCTTAATGAAAATTAAAACCATCATGAGTTCAAATTACTTTCTCTCTTCAGGGGGTAAGATTGGATGTCGCTTTTGCGTTTGTACTTCATGACATCAAGGCATACATCTCATAGTTTTATTGCTTGTCATTTTTATTTGATAAACAAAACTGTTTACGATTGACATCAACGACATCAATTATGTCTATTATGCATGTTTTACGGTTGATTTGATTAAACATGACCTTTTGTTTTAATTTTTGCAACGTAGGTTGTGTTGTGTTCTTGTTTCAATTTGAAGTTTTAAAGATCAGATTTAATGTTTTCTTTTGTATGAAACTTAATACAATATTGATCAAAATAATCATTTTATAATGATTTGTATAGACCAAATCCCCCCAAAAGGAAAATAACGCTATCTAAATGAAACTCATTATTATCAACTTGCGCAATATATTGTAATGTATGCACTGATATGATTAGAATTCAAATACACAGACTTATTTGAAAATCATTGCTTTTGCCAGGTGTTTTTGTATGAAAAAGAAAATATTTCCTGTACCAAGCAGACACAAAGGACCGTATTCTAGAACGATGTTTAGTTAGACCTTTGTTTAAGCAAAAACCATCTATTCTGAGACAAGTTTCGTCTAGCTCAATCATCCAATGTAACTATCTAATTCAAGAAGAAAAATATACTAGGTTTGTTTTGGTATTATTTGAACAATCTCTCCGTCTCGCCATTCGTTTCGTCATCTATGGAGAATCTCTTATAAGGCTCGCCTTGTATTCAATAGTAGACTCATGTAATTCTAATTAGTGGTTATTATCCGCCTTTAAGATAACTATTAGCCAAGCCAAAGGTTGTTATCAAAATAATTAGTAACGGGTCGAAGTCCTTAGGATAGCAAGTGCCATAGCGATGTCTTCACGCCACAGACGTAAAGAGCTAATGCATAATGAGTTCTTATTGTTTATTTTGTTTAAGCTTATTTGTATATATTTGCAGTGAACATCAGGATTATTTTCATAAATTATATCGAGCAGGTCCATAAGCTTTCAGCCATTCGCTCAACTGCAAACAAATATCGAATATACTGTCATCAGAGTTAAAGCTTTATATGTGTTTTATACAGGTTTTCCCAGAGTTTTTAAAACATTTTTCAAAAACTGTCCTTGATCAAATGTTGAATTCAATTTCAAACTTGTGTCAAGCAATTTCAAACTTGTGTCATTTAATTTCGAACTTGTTTCATTGATTTTCGTCGAATAAGGTATCTATTTTGTCCCGATACGGTGAGCAGCGAAATGGAAGAGCAAATTCGTCTCATGCTATTCATGTATAATTAAGTTTCATTGCAATTCGTCAGATGTAATACAACAGATGGTGGGTTCAATGCTTTCGTATGGAAATTACTGACACGCAATTAATGAAAACCCATTTAACAACATTCTGTTTCCTCGTTTAAAATGTGATGTAATCTTTGTGTTTGTTTGTTTGTTTTGTTTTACATTTTATCCAATCCTGCGGTTTTTCTCCTTCTCCTAAACATTAAAGTTCTTATTCATTATTTCTTCAATCTTCAAATTAAACATTCTATACTTTAATTTTAATTAAGTAACTTTATTTTGTTATAACTTTATCATTAAGCATATTGTCTTAACGTATACAGTTACAATCCAAGTCTCTTTTAATAGCCTTCTATTCCTGTCTTGCCATGTATATAGATGGTATAGTATGGTTATCGAACCAGATTCACTTTTCAGTAGTTATCATCAATGCTGTCTTGTTTAACCTCTATCTTGCTCTCCCTCCCTGCATTGTCGATCCTGCTGCTGCTGCTTGCAACTTGACGATCTCCAACTCTTCGTTGTCTCTCAGGGAGTGCTATTAGAATTCAACAACTAGTTTTAACTGTTTTTGAAAAGGCATATTTTATTTGTGAATGGGAAAAAGCCAATTGATGTTAATACAATAAATACAATATACAATATGGGATCTATATACATTATGTACTGTATATCTATTAACTTTATTTATTACAATAATTAGAGACTATTCCAGTTTCAATCTATTCAACGTATGATGATTAAAATTTGCTTTAAATACAAGATATTTTCCCATACACAATGTTGCAGTTCTTGTCTGAACCATACAGGAAATACAAAACCGATTTCAATTTTTAAAAGAAAGGAAAAAAAACAACCCCAAAAACCTTTCAACTTGCCTCTTAAAGAGGTTAATTTCGATTTCTTAGTATTATGGTTTTGTGTTTCCCCGTGCACCTCGCGCTGCTTAAGGCACAGATACTACATGTACAAGATAAATGAAATGTTACCTTCGGTGCAATACAAAATGACTCGCGCTCCCAGGTGTGTATTAGTAATTTGCATTGTACAACTTTCGTTCCCTCAAGCACTGGTTGCTTTCTTACACGCTAGACTTTGAATTAAAACACATGATTGTCTGTACGAACGAGTAGCAGGTGTTGCGAGTCTTAATGTTTTCATTCAGTGAAATAAAAGTAAAGATACAAAACATAAGACCAGGTGTTTAGCTTTTTGAGAGAAACGGTTAATTAGATTCAATTGGTAATATAATTTAGGTCTTGATGCTAACTCTCGTTCTCCAAGCAAGGGATAAGAGCGTAGGTTATCTGTAGTTGTTGCAACTATCTCGATTGATTCTAAAAGATCGTTCAATGATCTATGTTAATCATCAAAAAGCATTTTAGTACATTATGGATAAGATGACCGATAAGAGCTATCAGTCAAAAGTCGTTGGTGGAGGATATTGGGAATATGAGAAATTTTAGGATTCGGTAAGATTATTTTATATCAACAAAATGTATATTGAAAGTGTATTGAATGATACTACACTTGTGTAAAAGAAGTAAAAAGAAAGTTATTTTACTAGACGTTTATGTGACATTGACAAAATGTATAATACCAGAAAAGAGTTGATGAAGTCAATTATAAATAATATATGTGATGACTCACCCCGAAAAGGGGGACTTTGCGACAGAACACTTTTCGAGAAACTGATGAAAATAGGCAGCAAAAAATAGAGAAAATAACAAAAATTTCCAGTAGATTTTCTGTTGTAAAATGTCATCGCCTTGATCAATTTCAACTAGTAAGGTGTCATTTTAAAGCTTAGAAAATGCTGTAACAGATGAAATGATAAAAATCAAAATAGATATCATCTGCAAAGTCCCCCCTTTCGGGGTGAGCCATCACATATAGTTACTTTAATTTAAAGAAAAGTCCTGATCATTTCATTTATGGACACATATATTGCATTTTTGTATTTATTCTAATATATATAAGTTCATATCGAAATTAAAAACGAAACGATAATTTGCTTAAATGAATTACCCACGCAATCTGGCATACAATGCATTGCACATCTTGGCAATGAATTGACTTGATATGCTCAAGAGAGATAAACACTATAAAGGAGAATGATTGATTTAACTCAGGAAATATATCTTGGTGATTACAAGGTGTTACATAGGCTGTCATCGAGGATTGGGAATCACACAACGTATTTTATGCAGTCAATGTGAAACAATATACAAACATATAGCAGGGTTTTTTTTAAACAAAATGTAATAAAAAAGACAGTGCAAAAGGCCAGTGTAAATAAATAGAAAATCAATAAATAATAGTAATAATAGCAATAAAGATAATTCCTCTGAATTACACCCTTCCATCACTTTAAGAGACCAAACTCCATTGATTCAATCAGCACAGTTAATGCTTTGACAGATCGGCATTTGTAAATTAATTCAATTACTGTATCAAAAAGAACTGAGAACAATGCTTAAAGGCAAGTTTTACTCCATTGAACACTTCCATTGCTATTTCGAGGCTTGCCTTGAGTCTTGTTATTGTAACTCTCTAATATTGCAATATATAGCATGTGACACACATTTGTTGTGTTATTTAGCAATTGAAAATTAGCACATCCATTCTTATCCAAAGGGCTCGTCTGTTTTAAATTCCTTTGAAACGTTGCAATATTTATCCATTTAAAACTTTATTTCTTGAAAAACCGGGGGTGCTCCTACATGAGAAAACACGCACGTGCTTGTATTCAAATTTTAAATAGTTAGCATTGTCATATACATGGAAATTGAAATTACAATATTGAGGAGATATGTGAAGAAAAAAATTCATGGTGACAACATTTAACTTAGCGTTTCAATGAAACTTGGATTTGAAAGACCTTGCCAACACTGTCGGGAAGTTCAAAACGATTACCTATTACATAATTTTATATTTAATTTTACGACTTATTTCCTATTCAAGTGTTTTAGTAAAGAAATGTTTTACAAAATCAATTAATTTAAGATTTACCAACAAACAGCATTGGACAGTGATAAAAACGGCCAATGATGTGCTCGGCACATCGATTTAAAGGTATGTAACTTTTCTCGAAATTCTACATCTTTTCCTATTACACGCTGCTCATTTGATTGAACTTTTTTGACTCATGTGGTATAAAGACAGACTGATAGGCACATGCAGCTTTACTGTGTGCTAGTACTTAATGAAAATTAAAACCACCACGAGTTCAAATTACTTTCTCTCTTCAGGGGATAAGATTCGATGTCGCTTTTTCGTTTGTACTTCATGACATCAAGGCATACATGTCATGCAGTACTCTACATCTCATAGTTTTATTGTCTCTCATTTTTATTTGATTAACAAAACTGTTTACGATTGACATCAACGACATCAACCACGTCTATTATGTATGTTTTCCGCTTCCAGGCAAACGGTTGATTTGATTAATCATGACCTTTTGTTTTAACTCTTGCAACGAAGGTTGTCTTCGTGTACAACTTTAAAAGGAAAGATTTAACTTTGTCTTTTGTATGACACTGTAATACAATATTGATCAAAACAATCATTTCATAATATTCCATTTGTTTTGGCATTATTTGAACAATCTCTCCGTCTCACCATTCGTCTTGTAATTTATGGAGAATCTCTTATAAGGCTCGCCTTGTATTCAATATTAGACTCATGTAATTCTAATTAGAGGTTATTACCGGATCAGTGATCCTGGCAGGAAATTGGAAATTGGACATTCATTTGGATATTCGTTTGGACATTCAGAAAGATATTGGATATTCAATTGGACATTCGTTTGGACATTCAATTAGATGTTTGACATTCATTTGGATATTCGTCTGGACATTTATTTAGACCTACAGTATAGCAGGGCTACGTTCATAGCTAGGTTGCGCAAACTGTCGTTCGGTCAAACCGAACGTAAATTCTTTTGTTATTCATGAGTTACCCATGCGAATATTCATGAATAATAAAAGATTATGAAGCTGTTTTCCGTTCGATTTGACCGAACAACAGTTTGCGCAACCTAGCTAATGATATTGTTTAGACATTCATATGTACATGAACCCCGATTGACATTTCTTTTGGCATTCATTATGATATGTATACATTAGATGCACATATGCATGAATTTGTATTTTATTGTATATGTTATTGATGAACCATTAAGCATTTTCTTAATTACAGCGTTTCTTCTTTGAAGTTGATATACTTTTCGTTTTGTAATGTTCGAAGATTTGGTAATTCTTTACAATCCTGTTTTGATGACAACACTTTCAAGCAGCGAATCTAAACAAAATGTAGAATTCCCAGTGCTGTAAATACTGATCCTGTTAATGTTCGTAATAGTCAACGGGGTAAATCGACCAACTTATTATTAAACTGTGAAATGAAAGGGACACATGTCAATTCCCCTGGTCATTTTTCCATGATTATCTTCCTTTTGGATCAGAGCTATTTGAGTAAAATAGACCTATTACTATACTAAATAACATATCTCTTCAGTCAAGTTTGTCGGATTGCCAATCATGTTAATTGAGTTTAAGGAGGCAACTTCTTCAAATATTCTTTTTTTGTTCCTGTTCCCTCAAGTATTTCAAGTGTTAAGTCATGTCCAGTTAAAGTATTAAGGATTTAATAGATAAATATTTGTATTTACATGGTTGGAATGGCAAATAAATGTACAATATCAAAATGAATGTCCAAACGAATATCCTTATGAATGTCCAATCTCCAATTTCCTGCCAGGATCACCGGGCTGTTATTACCCGCCCTAAAGATAACTATTAGCCAAGCCAAAGGTTGTTATCAAAATAGTAAAGGGTCGAAGTCCTTAAGATAGCAAGTGCCATAGCGATGTCTTCACGCCACAGGCGTAAATATCTAATGCATAATCAGTTCTTATTGTTTATTTTGTCTAGCTTATTTGTATATATTTGCAAAGAACATCAGGGTTATTTCCATTTATTCTATCGAGCAGGTCAATAAGCTTTCAGCCATTCGAGCAGACAAATGTACCGCTCAGCTGCAAACAAATATCAAACATAGTGTCATTAGAGTTAAAGCGTTATGTGTTTTATAGTTCGGTTCTTTAGAATTCAAAAACTGATTTCAACTGTTTTTGAAGAGGCATATTTTAATTGTGAATGGGACAAAGTCAATTAAAGAATGACTGCATGTTTTGCTAACAATGTTAATACAATACAATATATACATTGATCTATATACATTAAAGGTATAGGTATTCCGATCTGGGTGACAAATTTAACATACAATTGTTTATGTTTGAATAAGGGGTCATCACCTACATAAAGCAATGTTAAAGTTTCCCTCGCATACCTTGAGCCAATTTAATGCTACAGGCAAAAAATGTGTTTGAGCATGGCCGGATATTTTTTTTTTGTTAACAATAAATTCAAGTAATTCAGCACTTTTTTGACCATATCTCTTCTATAAAACATAATATGGGCGCGACACTTTACAGCTGTTATGAGAAAAATATGCCTTTCATATGGTACCCAAACCTCCAATTTGATTTTGTGATTAAAAGTGATCGGAACACACACCTTAAACTTGATTTATTACAAAAAAACAAAAAAACTGAGACTATTCAAATTTTAATAATTTTATATTCAACGATTGATGATTACGATTTGCTTTAAATACAAAACACACACACAATGTTGCAGTTCTTGTCTTAACCAGACAGGAAATATAAAACCGCTTCCTTTTTGTTTTAGAAAAAAAGGATACATTCAACTTGTCTAAATTTAGATTTCTTATCATTATGGTTTTGTGTTTCCCAATGCACCTCATGCTGCTTAAGGCACAGATACTACAAGAAAAATGAAATGTTACCTTCGGTGCAATACAAAATGACTCGCGCTCCCAGGTGTTTATCAGTAATTTGCATTGTACAACTTTCGTCCCCCTTTAAGCACTGTTTGCTTTCTTACACGCTAGATTTTGAATTAAAACACGTGATTGTCTTTACGAATGAGTAGCAGGTGTTGCGAATTTTAATGTTTTCATTAAGTCAAATAAAAGTAAAGAGAAACATAAGACCAGGTATTTAGCTTTTTGAGAGTAACGGTTAATTACATTTATTTGGTAATATAATTTAGTTCTTGATGCTAACTCTCGTTCTCCGAGCAAGGGATAAGAGCGTATAGTAGGTTATCTGTTAGTTGTTGTAACTATCTCGATTGAATCTAAAAGATCGTTCGAAGATCTATGTTTCATCATCAATAAGCATTTTAACTGTTTCATTATGGATAAGAGGCCCTATAATATAAGAGGTCATCAGTCAAAGTTGTTAGTAGAGGAGATCGAATGTTTTAGAGATTATAAGATCCGGTCAGATTATTTTGTATCGACAAAACGTATATTGAATGTTTATTGAATGATACTATACTTGTGTAAAAGAAGTAAATGAAGTTATTTTGCTAGACGTTTATGTGACATTTCCAAAATGTATAATACCAG
>JXSR01S004234.1:50641-61530 GCA_000969725.1 Ophiothrix spiculata
AAATGATATCAGTTCCGCATCATGATAGACTAACATGACTGCCCTGTCTTTGTGATACCTTATCCTTGACAGTAACCGCTATATTTTCAGGAACACAAATTGAATTAGCGTCACTGTAATTAAGAACATTAAATCCCGAAAAGCTATGAATACAGTTCACCGAGGACATTTCTCTGGCTGCTCTTGCAGAAAAAAACAAAAAACGAATCGAACTGTATGCATTGCGTTAACTATTAAGGTAAAAGCTAAATAAGGCAATATAATATGGTAAAAACATAAATCAATATAAACGTACTAATAAATGATATGATTGTAGGCATAAACAACAACTATAATATTATATATAAATCAGAATCAATATAGACTAAATAGCACTATATTTACACTAAAGAAAAACGAAACGAGCTCTCAAGAGTAATATACCCCCTATACATGTACATGTATTTTTACGTATTGATAAAAAATCATATTACCAACCAAAGTACTTAACAAAATAATGTTAATAGTATCAAGGCCAAATCATGATATTCACACAGGCATGGCTACAACTTGTAAATGTTGCTAACTCTTTTGAATATAACTTGCATTGCGTGATTTCATTACCGTCACATTAAACTCACGATAAATTAGATTATAGCTAATTCGAATAGAATTTATAATCTACTAGTTGTCACTATTGCTTACAGGTTATGAGTTGAACTACAGTTGAAATCACTGCCTTGTCTTTGTGATACCTTATCCTTGACACTAACCTGCAAAGATATTTAAGGAACACAAATTGAATTAGCGTCACTGTAATTAAGAAAACTAGATCACGAACAAGCTGTGAATACAGACCGCCGGGAAGGTTTTTCTTTTCTTTCTGTTTGTACAGAATAATAATAAAAAGCATCAATCTGTATGCACTGCTTTTAAAACTATATTCCTATTTTGCATAGAACAACATGTAAATACCTGAAACTCTACACAACATGTTTTCCGGCAATAGTATTAAAAGAAGGCGTAAATGTAGGTCTATGCCGAGAAGCTGTAAATAACCTTTGCCAAACATCAGTGAGATGATCTTTTTTCCTGGTGATGTCATTGTTGCTTAGATTTCTTATAGGGTACTTCTTTCCCTCCTTAAAACATGCTAATTGCTTCAAAATAGGAGGTGAACTGCTGTCTTGGTGACAACTTGGCAGCATTACGATGTCGTGTTTACATATTTTGTATTTTGCTGTTAAAACGTTGATATGCATTTGACATTAAAAATAGTATACTAACTTTCATCGAGAGTAAACTTTTGTTTATAACAAAAATGGAACATAACTTTGCAAAGACGTTGCGAGAATATAATCTATAAGAAAGACATGTTAAAATATAATTTGTTTTATACATATAGTCTCTGAAATACTTGGATATCTATTTCTCATTTTCAATTGGTCTTCATTTATGACGGAATTTCAAGTAACAGAAGCTGTATTAATCATGTGCAATGATTTACAAAAATAACATCGGGTTTGAATTATGACCATTTGTAAAAATACAGCAGACTATTTCAACATATTAATCTAAATAAAACTGCATTAACGGGCAGTTCACCGACCCCAGATGATGGAAATAAGCTACGTTCAAAGAATAAAACAACTAATTATTACGTAGTATGGCCGTACTATCTATGTAATCGCAGGAAACGTCTGTCAATTTTGAGGTGAATTGTCCGTATGCCGTATGCATTGTACAAATGTAGGTAACAGTTCGTGCTTTGCCTTCAACATACATGAAATGTTTTCTTAGGTGCATTTTTGAATAAATGCTGTATTGATAATTGAACAAAAATTATCGATCAACTAACTGTGGTCGTTTTGTATGCACAATGTTTCAATGAGGCTCCGTTGCTATTATACATATCGGGTGTATAGCTTTAGAAATATTGACAGAAACACATCTTTCTCCAACCACAAACCGACAATTTACAAATGCAATACTTGTCATTGTTTTTTTTTTGAAAAGCAAGTACATTATGCATTAGCTTGATTGCACGTGCAATAACAAAATCAAGGAGAAAAGGGCTTACATCTTTTGACGAGTAAATGTGTCAATATAGCCAGTTTATTTTGATAAGTATCTCATGAGTAAAATAACTTCGTGTACTCAAGGATTATAAAAAATGCGTAACAGATCCATTTTTTTTTTTGAGATTTCTGAATATTAAGGGGTTAAATTTGGGTAAATTTGGCAAAAATCATGATTTTTTAAAAACATGCGACAAATTTGAATTTTTTAAACATTTTCTCAAAAAGTAAATACAAATTCCAAAAAAGAGCTCTGTTACGCACTGTTACACGTCAACGAGTACATTCTGTCCAATGTGGTGGTTATAGCATGTATAATTTTTCAAAAAGGAAGCCGTATACTAAAGAAAATCAACGACTCGGAAAGACGCCTATAAAATCTAAAAATACTATTTTGATATAATTATGCAAATTAGGTGCTATTTAATTATTCTAATATAGAACAGAAGAAACTACTTGAATTATCAAAGCATTGGGTGAAAAAATACAATCAGAGGTCACTCTGTATTTAACGGCAATTGTGAAGTTAAAATTTGTTGTTAAGTTTACTGTGGCACATTCTCCAAGGGATATTACCAGTAACAATTATAAAGCTTAAGATCCATACATACTTTGCTTGGGAAATTCATATTTGTAAAATGAATATTAGCTTTTACTGTTGAGAACCTTAGATTGTATGTGTTTTGTTTTTAGTTTGTTTTAGCTTGTTTTGTTTGGGCAAAACGTGATTTGCAAAATAAGATGTAAGCATGTTTACAGAATAAACAATGTAACAAGACCTGAATCCACGAGATTTTACTACCTAAGGACTTGAGGCAAGTCTAATATTTTGACAAAAAAAACAGGGGTACCTCCTAAGGTGAGGTTATGGTAAGCCGTCAAAGTCCGACGGTAGGGGGAGGGGGGTGTTTGGGGATGTGTTTGCCACCTCGAAAAAATTTCAATTGCCATTTTGAAAATCATCTGCATGATAAGGACTTAAAACTTGAATGACATGTTAGAATTGTCGTTTCCTTCTTGTATTAGCAAACAAAACACCGACGAAAGTTGGACATTTAGAACTTTTATAATGTTGTTTTTTTTGAAAAGGTGGCCGTTTTTGCCAAAAAAGGAATTTTGATTTAAACCGTTATGTCGGGATTTGAAATTTGGATATTGACATGCAATTACTTTGTAAAAGTTTTAGTTCCCATGGAAAAATATTTTGTGTAATAATGAACTCATGGCCTTATGAAGCAAAATCTCTGTGGCTAGCCTAGTAATATTGATGTTAAAATGATGTTATAGTATTTTGATCATAACTTTATTAGAATAATTTGACTATAACCATTTGCCACTGATAAAAGACAACTAACACATTTTTATATATGTATATTCAACTGTGCAATTAAATTTATATAGGATAGGTCACAATGGGGCGATTGTAACGGCAAATTAACGTTTCTGATTTAAAAAAAAATCGCTTTTTAATGGCTGCAGTACCTAGTATAAACATTACAGCCACGAATTTGTTGTTGATAATGGTGCTCAGTGGTGGGGTTAAGACATGCAGATGTTTAAAAATTAAATCATTTGCCAAAATACTGAATAAAGTTGATGTAATGTTCCGTCACGTTTGTGACATCACACGGAGAAGGTTTTTTGTGTTCCAAATGACTTCAAAGTAAAAATTCCCTGACGTGTTTTCGAATTTTTATTTGCGCTTTACACATATGATTGGTAACATACTTACAAACATATCAAAAACAAATAGGAAATTCAATCGTCATGATTTCTTTAAATACATTGTTTGGTTTGGTTTTTGACACTTTGGTGTAACTTTTTCGTTTGGGTTTGTGACATTTTTGAGTGGAAACAAGTGAATTCATGCACGGATAGAAAAAAAAAACCTTTCTGTATGATTTATGTTTGGGAAATATTTTTCACGTACTAAGTTGCAAAATGAAAATCCTGCTTAAGTGGTCAAATAAAATAATGATCTTTTGCTTGAAGTCTAACAAGCTTCATTATCCGTCTAATGAGCCAATGGTTTATTAAAAATATGTATTTATCTTTCGTTGATCATTGTTTGAAACACACTGGAATAAGATTGCCTTTATCATACATCATTATGGACCAACAACCCGAACCATTGATATACTGCATGTACTGCAATCAGATAAACGTAACACTTTTTTAATCGTGTAATGTGTCTGTTTTGATCTGTTTGAACTGTCTGTACCACATCACCTCTGCAGGGAATATATCTGGGATATAATAATTGCAAACCAATAAAATACAAGAGGTTCCGTTTAGATCTTATTTCATTGAGACGAGCATCTTAATAAAACTAGGTTAAATCCTGACTTCATTAACGCAGATTCCTCACCTATTTCTTTTTGTTTTACCTTGAAATGAATAACTAGTGAAGACTTAGCTTTGTGTTTAACGCCATGACTTATACATACTTAAAGCGTAATATACAATGCAGTTATAATACCATTTTCTAGGTTGTTAGAATATTACAAACATCAAGAATGTGTGTTGGCCAAAGGCAGTCATGGTATCTAGGCCGGGTAAGGAAGAACGGCTCATTAAGCGATGTTAACCATAACAATATTGGGTGAACACGTACTCCTCCTTATTGCAAATTTGAAATTTGAATTCTGGAACTTGTTTTGATCCATGCAATTAAAATGTAGCTAGGCACACATTGCTATATATCATATATACTTTCAAGCCTCAAAATTGTTTATATTCTCTGAATCAGTAGAATATTAGTTCTGCTATGTTTATGGGAATTGCAGTTATTTTTGTTTTATGCTTTTAATTTAATTGTAACATTGATTTTTACTATTTTTCTGTAGATTTTGTCAAACACAGTAAAGTTTTGTAAAGGGTGTATAAGTTCCAGGCTAGATTTTGAAAGTCTCGCAGGAATAGTGTTTTAAATTTTAAATGATGTATTGCCTATGAAAGCTATATACATGTAGTAGTTAATAAAATAAAATCGTCAAATTTGCATTGCTAATGTTTTATTGACAAGGAAAAAAAATCATGTTTAACGATTCTAATAATGAGGAAGATGGATCGAAAATAAACCTCTAGTTATATTATTTATCTCTTCTTCATGAAATAATAACTTCCTGGTCAAATTAACTAGGGCAAACACTTACAAAACAGATGTGGCAAACCGTGTTTTTGAAGAGGTTTGCTTGACGAGCGCTTCATTACTCATTACTTATATAGTTTTTATCATAATTTGAAAACAAATAAAGTAATATATTCAAATTTTAAGATCTCGCTTATTAGAAACTCACCCAAAACGAGTTATTTTGCCAAAAAGTGCCAAAATATGCTCAATAATCAGGGTTTTTTTAAAAATGAGTTTTTGGCGTATTCGGGCCAACATTTTCAAAACATGGGGATTAAACAAATTAATTGAGAGAACATTACCTAGAACCATCGATATAGATGACTTACCTATTTTTGAACATTTTGGCCAATTGATATTTTTCCTAGGCTTGTTCAAATATGTTTGGCAAAATAACTCGTTTTTGGTGAGTTACTAAAAGCGAGTTCTTTAATCAAGACTCTGATACTATAAATAGATTTCTTGCGAAATTCCCTTTCTAAAAATGTATACTTTTATGTATTTTACTTCATTAGTTTTCAAGTTATGATCAAAATAAATTTTCAGAAATCATGAGGCTCCGACCTCTTATGTCAAGCAGTTAATTTTGAATTTGAGCAAGTTGAACAAGTTAAGACTTTTATATTGGTATCTATTTGAAAAAAAAACATAATCGAATAACATAGTAATTGAAAAAGCAATATTTCCAATTTGTATTGCGTTAATTTACCAATGCAGTATTAGATACTATATGGAATATATATGCCATGGGACCAATGAGGTTTTTTTGTTTGTTTGAGTATAACAAAGGTCTTTTTTTCCTGCATTATTGAATGAAGCTCAGCAGCAGCTGTACTCCTCGAGAACCTTGCAAAAGATTCAAGAATTTGCGTTACGTGGTGCAAATGAAAAGAATACTGTAACAGGGGAAGAGAAGACAAAACGGATGTTTTACTGAAAGATTAATTCATATTAATGTCCTTGCAAAACAGTAATCTTGACCGATACATGAATTTAGAGCTATTGAACTTTGGCAAAAGATGCAAAAAGCAAAATGATGTTGAGCTCTTAAAATAATTACTTCACGAAAATGACTTCTTTAATAATGAAAAAATAAAGAAATATCGATGTAGTTATTATTTGTGAACTGTTTTTCAAGTAAACACGGTTACTATCATTGGTAACCGTACTTACTGGCTAAAAGCCTTTTTGAATATTTCTTGATGACATATGTTTAAATGGATTTACAAACATCTTATCTATTAGAATATTATCTACCCAATGATCAATGGAGAACAAGTTACGCAAAGATAACAACCGAAGCAATCTATATAGTTCAGGGAGCATTTAAACAGGATGTAACAATTTTGTATTTTTTAAGCCATTGTCTAACCAAAGGAAATTTAATTGAAAAAGGGAGAAACAAAAGAAAAGAACATGCCCCTGCCAAAATCGCTTTCATTTTGATATCTTTACTTGCATTTCTTTATTTACAAATTGTCTATTTAATGTAAAATCTTGTAAAAAAAATCAACAACAACAATATTATTACTTGAGCGTTTATAATGAATGATATATCCTCTCTTTAAGTGCTTTAAAACACTGAAATGAAGATACATCTACTACTAAATATATTCAATGATTCCAAAATTACAAAGTAAATCCTTTGTTAATGCATAATAAAGGAGTTTCACAAAGTCTGTAAATAAATTAAAACTGTTAATTGTTTAAAGAGAGATCCAATTATTGTTTGTTTAAAATATCATGTTATCTCCAAATATATTTCGATAGTCCATTCTTACATCAATAAAAAATAATAGTAACGATAAAAAGTAAATGTCAAAAATATAAATTGACATTTAAAACTCAACCCTGCACAAACATCACTTCGAAATATTTGATCTCCTAATAGTTACATCGATACCACAGGACAAATTGCATATACCATACAAATTCGACGAAGAACAGAGACAGAAAGAAGCCATGAAACAAAACGGAAAACAGAAAACATTATACTAGCCCACAAAAATTGAAAAATAATTAGTTATAAATTTCGAAGAAATGCCCTATTAAAAGGAAGAAAAAAATGAAAAATATTCAACGGTATTAAAAGAAAGCTAAATTGAAAAAAGACTAAACTTAAAAAAGCAAAAATGAACAAGACATACAAAATGAATATATTAAATAGTTTGTTTATACAATTATACAAGATACTTATTTTAATTGTCTTTTCCTGCATTCATGACTTCAAATCATACAAGTTAGCATAAACGTATGTCCTCCAAATTGTATTACAAATCTTCGGCATAAACCATCCAAGACATGTGATTACGTCAAACATGCTTTCAGAATTAATGAACTATCTGTCTATGGGAGATTAAAAATTATATAGTTCTTCTTGTTTTACACATTATACACTATAAAATTAAAATGATCTTGCAATTGCGGTTGATATTTTATTTCATAACTCATAGACCGGAGTCATAACAGCCTATTCTTGATCAAATATTTAAAGTGCCATTCGAACCAACATTTCAAGCTAAATTGACACTTGACACAAACACAGACACGCAAACAAGCATTTGAAACTCTGTCAGTCTAATTAGCTCGGATTGGTCGAAGTCAAAACGCAACACAATTTGTGACAACGAAACTAAGTTGAGAATCGCTTTACAGTTACTTATATCAGTCGAGCAATTTTAAAAATTCAAGTCTTTTATTTATTCCCTAATAATGCACACAAAAGTAAATAATTGACTCAAACGGTTTTAAAAGTTCTTCTACTCATTATTTAATATTTAATGACTTTCCATTTTCTTTTCTTTCTCTTTACAGCTTGTCAAGATGTTTGCTACCATAGTCCTACTCTTTGCTGTTTGTTACTTACCGATCCAGACCTTCACCATCATCCAGGACCTGTTTCCGGAGATTCTGTGCTTTCATTTCATTAAAGTGTTCTACCTGTTGTCGATTATGATCGCAATGAGTAACTGTGTTTACAATCCTTTCATATATTGCTGGATGAATGCGAAATTCAGGAATGGCTTTAAATCCGTATTTAGATGTTTTGGTTCAGTGGGAGATTTGCAGTACAGTTCCGGAGAATTCAGGAGTTCATTTCGCTCAGGGAACCTCAAACGCCAAAGCACGATGCCGACTCAAACGTAATGTTTTTGGAAAAGATTTGAATGTAACATCTAACTGTTGTAAAATGAAATAGTTTCGTCATTAAAAGCTTATGTTGAAATAAAATAATGCTAATTGATATTATTTATTTTCTCATAACACATTTACTCTGGGGGGGGGGGGTGCACTTTTGAGTTTTTCAGACTGCCTTAAAACACAAAAGCAACCGATATCCATTGCGGTCATTTTGATGAAAACAATTTGGGTACCACCTAAGGTTTGAGTAAGGGGTAACACGTTCTTAGTCCGACACGGCGCTAGTCTGACACAACACTTGACCGACATGGTGTTAGACTGAAATGGCGCTAGTCCGACACTAGCACTGCGCTAGTCTGACAAAAACTTGGACAAGTGCACCGTTTAAATAAGAAGTGAAAATCAATGCGCTTGTCTGACAGAAAATTCGGACTAGTGCAGTGTTTCTTTCATTTCAAAATTTAAAACTGGCGCTAGTGCAGTGTTTTACAATTTCGGACTGAAGCTATTTTTTTCGGGACTAGCGCAGTGCTTTTCCTTTTCAGGCAGATGCAACTCCACCGTATAGGAAAAGTATGCAGACGGGCTAACGCCATGTCGGACTAGTGGGTGCACCCGAACGGGTAGGCTGCCAAATTTAAGATGTCGGAGATGTTGGTGAAATCCCATGAAATTTTAAGTCCAAATTAAAAAAAGATAGACTAAACTGACATTACAATTTAGAATCATCACTTGTCCTTTAATATTAGCAACAAACAAAAAAGCAGAGAAAAAGTGGCGATTTGATATATATGAAATTGAACAAATTGTTATTGTGGTGGCCATTATTTGCCCAAAATCACGATATTCCGATTCAGATGTACTTTATGGCGTCATTATTACGTAACGCCTTGGCTGATTTTCGTGATCTTGTTATCATTGGATAGGGTTGGACTTTACCTGCCTTTTTAAGCAAAATCAAATTCATAGGTGGTTTGGTTAAAAAAGGGAGGGGTGGGGTTGCAAAAAACCTTCATTGAGTAGATGTGTTACAAATTTTAGCCTGACGTGTAGTTATGAGTTAAAACCTTTGAATCGATAACAGCCAGGTTGCTAATACTATCTCGTTTTGACCTGCTTCCATATAATGAGTGGAAAATCACATATATTATGTTTTTTATACACAGCATTTGAAGTGAAATTTTTTAACTTATTCATAAATCATGCTATGCGTACATTTATTTTTAAGCACATTTTGTCCATTTTTTGATAAATACACTTGTTTAAATGATTGAAATGTTGTGCAATCTTCTATATGTTACAAAGTGTAAAATATGATTTTTTTAACAGTCTTATTTAATATAATATGTTTATTATTGCTTAAACATTTGAATTGCTATTCTGATCAAGAAAGAAACTAATGCAATTGTCTTTAAAAAAAGAAAAGCCAAGCGATTTACAGCTGCTTAGCCACACCGCATTAGTAATTCCAGGGAAGTCCAGTCGTATTCACACACTTTTTTAGAAAGAATGCAAAACGTTCAAATCTAGGTGGGCTCTATGTGTTCAATTTTTAAAGTGCTAGACGTTGAAACATCAACTACGTTTTTTTATATACGTATCTTTTTTCTGGCATAAATGTTTCTTGATTCTTATTGACTTCATCTAATGATTTATGTCATCTGACAAGTTTAAATCAATTGTAAAACATTACACACATACATGCAAACATACAAATAGGCTTTTATAATGCGCAAGTTCTTAGAGATCACAGCGCAGTAAACAAAATTTAAAAATACATAAAATACATCGAGATAAATTAAACATAAAAGTGGTATTTCAGAGTTTTCTTGAAAACGGCAATTGAACCTGCTGATCTAATTTCGACTGGTAGTTTTTTCCACTATTTTGGTGCAGCCCAGAAGAATGTTTGGCCTGCTACAAAAACAAGAGATTGATTATTTAATCTGAGTTCTGTAAAGCTAGTAGTGTCAGATGCAGAACGTATTCCGTCACGCACTAGTTTATACAAGGTCAGGCTATACTATGTTAACACTTAACTGCACTTAAAAGCTACCCCGCATTTCGTTAGTGCATGAAGGGGTCCATGGTACCCCAGCCTTTATACAAACAGCTTTCCCGCCCGAAAATATTGATAATCTTTACACCATATACAGGTACACTAATCATATTCTAACCATATATCAGGAAAACATATAAACATTATGTGCCGTTTCAAAAAGGCGACCAAATAAACGATTCACGTTTAGCGACAACTTGATTTTGGCCAAAATTTGAAATACCAACTTCCAGAAAGAATTTTCTAATGATATTTGGCTCAAATTAGGACATCATGGAAATATTGACATTGTTAAAATAAAATTTGGACAATTTTACTCCGGGCGGATTTAATGGCAAATCATTTTTTTTTCGCATCCCTAAAATGCTAATTTATGCTAATTAGCTCAAAAACGACGCGGTCGAGAAAATAAGCGAACTACTACTTGGACAATTATTAAAATTAACAGCCCGAAATAAGGCGGCGTTAAAATGTGTGAACCGAAAAGCAAATGGTACTA
>JXSR01S004235.1:15668-32436 GCA_000969725.1 Ophiothrix spiculata
TCGTTCACCTGGATTGGAACCAGAATATCTTGCCTCCTTATTTATTTTTTATTTATTTACTGACATCTTTAAAGAGGGTAGCCTTTTCAGTATTCCAGCACTGAGACTTCAGTGTATTTTTGTAACTTATTTCAAGTATGACATTTGATTCTGTTAGAGTTAAGAACGAACTGAATATAGCTGCTTTTGACTGCAGACACTGGTTTAAAATGGACTTTTCCAGGTCAATAGTAGGCATTCAACAACTCACTGTATCTCCTTATACAGGAGCGTACCGTTGTTGATTCGTAATGAATCCACAGCTAATATTCAAATTAGCGCGTCACGCACGGCACAGTGTTTACGTAGTACACATAAGTCAGCGCACTGCTCGTTGCACATCGTACACTAACAGTACGTGCAAAAGCCTGGTGCTTGGGAACAAATGAAACCGTTAAAGCAGCAAACATTCACAAACAAGCACTTTGCTTCAGATTTTGCTAAATATTTTTTTATGAAAATGAGTAGGCCTGTCTGTTAAATTGAAAACATTTTAGAATTTAATTCATACGTTTTCAGGAAGACTTTCGTTGTTGAAAGGTATAAAGCCACCCTCGCACGAAAAAATACGCAGACGCATGGATGCATCGTTATTGATTCGCGATGAACAACTCTGTGGTGTGTTTGAATATCTAAATAAATTGCTGTTAGATCCTATTATCTTTTTGCATACATTACCTCTTCATATTGTATTGCACTTATTTCACCAACTGGTTCATCTTCTGAATTTTGCTGTAAAAATAAATTTAAAAAAGATAAGAGTAAATTGAGAAATATTATGTTAATCACCATTTTTTTTTAAACAAGGGAAAGTGTAACATAATATTCATTGATACATTGATTTGATGATTAGGTAAAAAAAAATTGTTTGGTTGTCCTCCACAACTTTTTTTGAGCAAGTGCGGGCGGGCGGATTTTTTTTTTCAGATGTAAGTCAAAAGTACACACAATTATGGCCTCTATAAAGATACAAATAAGTCTACTGTACCGAAAAATCGCTTTATACAAGTTTAAAAACAGTATTAAAATGGAAACAAAATAAAAACAACAACTTACAAAATATTTTTAAAAAATCAAAATTCTCAAAGAGAAAAAAACTTTTTTGGAAATCTGAAAATAAGGCGCGGTATACATTTGCCAGTTTCGAATAATAGGGGACGGGCAGTCGAGGAAAACCAAACAACTTTTTTTTTGCCTTAGTCTATTCCAGACAATTGGCAATTTTGCTGAAAAGTTCAAGAATTCCCTGACTGAAATTTAGTATGCCTTCCATAAATTTAAAAGTTGAGTCAATTTCTAGGGGTAAAAATTGGGCAAAAAGCATTTTCTGGTATAAGAAAACATGTGTAAAAAGTTTCTCTATGAAGTCCTGTTAGTTTGGGAGTACTTGATATAATTACATTTTACAAGCATTTTTAAAATTTGTTTGACATAATTCAAGATAATGCGTAAATCATATCAAAATGTGAGTTTCGTATATAAAGAGCAATTCTTATGCTTACAATTCCTATTCCGAGGCACTGAACATAAAATAAAAACAAAAACAGTGACACAAATATACAACAAATTAAAGTTTTAAAAGCAATCTTAAATAAATGAGTTTTTAAAGTCTTTTTAAAGATATCACAAAGTAGCAAATCTTTAGGAAGTGAGTTCAAAAGTCTGGGTGCAGTAGTGCAAAATGCGTGGTAATAAACTGTCACCCCCAATGACCAAAATTGGTTATGCAAACTGCCATCTGATGGTGAAAATCAGTGAAAATTACTTTTAACCAATTCTGATTTCAACTTTTATGAATTTTTGACTGATACAACATTTGCTGCTTCAAATATTAAGTTATGATCACAGCCCCGAAAATATTTTTTAAAGATTGAAATGTCCCTTATGTGGGGAAAAAATGATCAGAATCAAATGAATTCTCTGCACCCATTTATCTTTATTCATCTTTTCCCTTATTAATCACATCAAGATCATGAATCCCATTTACAAATCTTCCATAAGAAAGTACAGACTTAAAGTATTGGCCCAATATACCTTAAACAAACCCTAAAAATCCCAAATGGTTACCTATGCATCAATGCAAAACTGAGGTTTTGCACCTTACATTGAAAACGAATAAGATGTTGCAAAAAGAAATCTCATTAAGTGATGGTAGAGGTCCTTGCACGTGAAATCAATTTGCCTTGCCAAACTTAATGATGCTGCATCAACTCACATGAGGCGGTCTTTTCAAGGTGTTTCAATAATGCTTGCATAGTCAAATATCAACTAAAGTCAGATAAAAGAAAATCTATTTCTTAAGGGGTTTCCTCCGGGAAACAGTTGCTTAAGCTTGCAGAAAAACAATTTGTTTCATATAGCAAAACTAAGGGGAAAATGGTTTTCACCTCTTTAAACACACGCATTACTAACATGCTTGGTTAATTATTTGCCACATCAACCTGCACATTATACACCCAGGCAATTATAAAGAAAAAACACAGATACACCATCAAAGTAAACAATTTTCACTTAAAATGTCAGTTTTGACACTTTTTCCATGAAAAGTAAAATGGTAACCAGATTTTTATTTCAACATTTTGAAGTACGGTAAAATACTTTTTAAGGCATGTAAAAATTTTGTTAAACCTTTATGTAAATAAATACTAAAAAATGGGGATTTATAGTGCGCTATGCCTCCCAGATTTGTAATACCACTCGGCCTCTGCACACTTTACAGGTGTTCGCTGACCACTGTGGCCCAAGTAAGCTCTATTCCACACCAAGCATCATTTCAGGTTCTGCGACAACCTCTAGGGGCGCTGAACCTTGATCAGCCCACATACGTACCATCGCTGCCCGGATCAGCTCCCCGAGTTTCGTACGGGTTTCCACGAGACAATTAGCAGTTAGTTCCTTGTCCAAGGGAATTTCAAGCACACTCAACTTTTTGGCACCGGCGGGGGTTCGAACTCGGGACCTTCTGCACCGCAAGCGAGCGCCTTACCGATTGAGCTAACTTGACTGCTTTTTCAGAAGCACATAAACATTCAAATTTGAGTTTTTCTATACTTTGCTTAGTAAATATTATGAATTTGGGGGAAAACATGTACCTCTTAAGATGCCTGGTATCTCATAAACTAACATTCTCCTCTTTTAATTTTGAATTCATTATCACAACAAATAAATCTATTAAGGTGTTTGGTCCACGCGTACCAGTACGCGCTAGTTTCCGAGTTGGTAAGTGCCGCAATACGCATGCACATATACTCTTGAGTAGTGTTTTGAAGCTAAAAATTGCCATATTTTAATATTTTCTGGAAAAATAGTTCGGTAACCCCCAATTTGTATTGTTTTATTTGAAAAAAATACTTGTGCGCAACGTTTGTGAAAAAATTGGACAAAAAATTTCGGAGGAAGTTTTTGAATCAACACTAAATAATGTCACTTTTGCCACATGCCCCATAAACCTGTACTAATTTTTTCCAAAAGAAACTAAAAAAATGCTGTTTTTAAACCGACTCGCATGCAAAAACGAGTCTGGTGACCGACCCCCACTTTTTATTTGAAAAATCGGTTCTTCATTGATAAAATATCATTCATGCCGATTTTTACTACAACATTACGAACAGATCTATCATGGACCAGACACCTTAAATGCTAATGTTTTAGGAAATTCTACAGTGATTTTGTTTCACAAAAGGATTCCCTTAAAAACAATTAAATCTCAGTATGTAAATACTTACAGAGAAAACCATCTTGGTCTCCAGCAGCTGTGCTATATCATAGTTGTGGTTCTTCTCAGCACAGTCACAGGGGGTTTCTTTGTCAACATTTTCTTGAAACAGAGATGCTCCTTGCTCTAACAGCATCTGAAGAGAGAGAATACAAATACAATTTGGTGTTTAAGTAAAGAATGGAATACTACTGAGTATTTTCAGGCGGCATAGGACACAATTTACTTGATTTAGGCTGAGGGATTTCTAAACGCAAATTAAGGGATACATTTTACGTGTATCGCAATGGGCAGAAACACGAATTATGTATTGAAAATATTACAGAAACTCCTTTTTTTACATTAAATCAAATAAATTATAAAAGTAATGTCACAAAATTAAACTTAATTATATTACTCTAATATCTCTGAACATCCGCTGGGGTTCACAAGTGAACCCCACTTTTTATAGATTATATCATATTTTTTACCGATTAAGAATATCATTTTAGCAGCCATCCCGCAAGATCCCTGAAGTTGTATTTTTCCACGATGTTTCCAATGGCTTTCTGGAGGTGGTATAGGACACGAGTCACATGACGCAGCCGGGGATCGTCTACGATACCGAACGGCAACCATGCAATAGTTGCCACGGCCACCCTCCTCTGGAGTATTTTGTTAGATGTAGCTGTTGAATTATGGTGTACTCACTAGCATGACACTTATTGAAAGAGGGTTGGTAATGGGAGTTGATAAATTTTTAGTTAAAATAATGATACCGATATTTATATTGCACCTTTTCAAGATATTACAAAGCACTGGCCATTATTATTACTAGCGGGGTACCCGCGCTATGCGCGAGCCCCGCTAGCTGACTGGACCCCTCTTCAAATACTCAAGAGGTCAAATGTATTATGCTATGTTCCAAGTTTGGTCCAGATAAGGTCAAGAGTTCCACAGTTATAGATGAACTTGAATTGACCTTTGATGACGTAAAGAAAACTTTTTGTTCAATTTCATGATTTGACCTGACTTTGAATGACCTTAACCGGTCTGCTTATTGAAATTTTCAGAGACACTTGGCATCGATGATCCCAGTCTGTTCTAAGTAGGTTCAAGGGTTATAGACAAACAAACACACATACACACATGCCATCCCATGAATTATTATTATTAATACCTCTTAAATCTTAATGAGGGAATTATCATAACCATTTAGTCTTACATTAGACCACTTGCAGTTAATGACCAGCGCAGACATATCAGCACTTATATGTTGTGTTATATGTTATCTCCCCCTAAACAACTTTCCAATGTGATCAAGTCGGTGAGGCAAATGTGATCAAGTGATTTGCCCATGTTCACACCGCAATAGCAGGGCTCGAACTCACAACCTTTTGTTTATGAGTCCTGCACTGTTCTGCGCCAGACCACACATATTCACAATTCTAGCCTACCTGGTGGGTCCTGGGGTGGGTCCTACCCAGCTGCCAGATAGGTAGATATCTTATGGCTTGTTGCCTAGTAGCATTGTTGAAACATATATCTAGCCTTGGTTCAAGGCACCAATTTGCCTGATCAGTCTTCCAAATTTGACGCATTAGTTCAGCTTCAAATGCAGATGAACTTTTCTATACGATTAATACATATTTAAAAAAACCTCCACTCCTTCCATCCCAACCCCTCACACCTGTCAAGAGACAAGGCAGATGAGTGGCGTAGCCAGACATTTTCATCAGGGGGGTCAAGGCGGGGCAAAGATTTTTTGAAGGGAGGCAACTCCCCAAATGAGTAGACACAAAATGGTACACCCCAATTTTTTTACCATAGCTTCTTAGTAAAAAATGATGTTTTTGTTCTTGTTTTTAGAAAAGGAGTAAATTTCCTACTTTTTAGAAGCATATTTTGCAATAATCAACGCTAAATTGCTATGATTTTTGACGTGCGTATGGAGCGCGCAAAATTGTTTAATGTTTTTGTTACAATTACGAAAAAAATGACCATTTGGGACTATGCTATATGCTATTTGAGTGTACTATGTAATTTCAATCTGACCTATACTTTTCTTGATTTTTTCAGGGGGGCCAAGAAGGGGGCAAGGCTTCTTTCAGGGAGCAATTGCCCCCCCCCCCCACCTTTTGTCCCCTTCTGGCTACGCCACTGGATGTAGCTTGGGCAGTGTAAGAAATGGTGCAGCAATAGTCTAGATTAAACCATAGACAATTTACATGATTAAACCAATTATTAAAAGGATTCCACGTGATCATTATAATCATAAAATGCAAAAGTAACATGGTCCAATTGCTCCAATATGCTTTAAAACAAAAATTTGTCTATTTATGGAAACCATAATTAAATTTACACAGCAATGTATACCAGGCTTTTCAAAATTGCTTACAAAATCAAAATGGTTGGATTGATTTTACTGAAATTTGAAACTGGTGCCTCTTTATTGTTGATCCTTCATATAACTTAATTTTGAAAAATTGGCCAATGCTTCCTTTTAATCATGTTTTACTTTAGAATTTTGTCATCAAACTTGGATAATCATAAATAAGTCACTAAAATTTTCAAGAAAACAAAGATAACTCAATCATTATTTTGCATTTAAATTATTCATCAGAATTATGTAATCAGTTCAGTTCAGAGAATGTAGGACAGACTGCACAATTTGCTGCATTCATGACTTTGTATCCGTTGGCAATGTTGTTGAAACACAAATGTAGGGCGAAACACTTGGTTACAATGTGGGTCAATGTACTGAACAAATTTCTTAACTTTATATGATATAGTGATCAAACAGTTGCAATTTCTCCAAAGTTGTGTTTTAATGTGATCTTCATAGCTACGAATTGAAGAGCTTAGTGCATTGGTTCATCTGATGCAAAAAAAGATTCCTCTTAACAGACACTGCTGAAACTCAATTTCTCATATTTTTGTCGACAATTTAACAAAACATGTATCAAACACACTTAAAGGGACATTGGACAAGTTAAACAACATCCTCAAACTATTTTCAAAACATTTCAAAAGTTTTGTCTATTTGAAGTGTTGGCAATTTAGTAATTGGCTGCATGCAAAGTTTCATTGTTGAATTAAACATCGCTTTAATATATCAAAATATTTAGATTCTCTCCTTATTAATTATCAATGGCAACAGTGAAAAATACTACCCTGTAGAGTTGAAGAACAAATTTTGCAACTTGGAATGAAGTAACTTGATCAAATGATATGCGCACAAATACTAAATAAGCAATAAAATACCCAATCACTGAATGGGCGCCACATTTTAAGAAAACTTTCGAATGAATAATGCACACTTCTAAGTAGATCATGGACTTAACTCTATTAAACAGTGAAAAATGAGGATAACTGAAAATGAAAAAAAAAAAAAAAATGTCAAGAACTTTATTCTTTGTTTCCATTTAATTATCCCGTCTTCATGTCACGGGCAGAGAGCTCATATTAAAGGTACATGGTCCGATTTTCAAATTCTAGTTTTCACTGTCTTATGAAAGATCAAAACTTTCATGTTTCAATTTTAAATTTTAGTTAACTCAGCCCAGCCGTTTTGATTTCATAAAATATGATTTTTGGTAAACAATACATCAAAACTGAAGTTCTATGAGAACATTTGGATCTAAATTACATGAAAGTGGGTGTTTTATATACAAACAGCATACATACACTGTTTATAACAAAAACATCATCACAGCATTTGTTCAACAGAAACTGGATATCATATCGAACACATTCTTATTTCTAAAATATGAATAAAGAGGACACATTAATTGCGATTCAGTATTGGAGATTTAAGCATTACTCAACACCATGTAATACAATTATTTGGCCAACTGAAAAACTTGTCTGCATCACTTTTTTTTCAATATTCGGACTTTTTTTCATTGTACTATCAATCACTATTGTAATATTATGAAAATGAAAGCATGTTTACAATTGAATACTAGAATACAAGACTGACCCAAGTCCACTTTTATTTCAAAAATGAGTTTTACACATGAGAGACTTTCTTATAACTAGGGCTACCTTGTGCGTGAAGGACTAAAATGAATCCACACCGCAAGTGCCCCAAAAGTCCATTATGTATTAAAAAGTTGTCAAAATCCATTGACTTGGGTCAGTGTTGTATGTACATATGTTATTTCATTGAATGTATCATGAGTAGTCAAAACCATGTTCCCGGCCAAATTCCCTCTTGAAAGTGGATGATAATTTTCGTTAGGTGTAGGTTCTGTTATATTGCTTAGAAAACATGCAAAAATTGAAAATTGGTTGTCTCGTATCAAAATGGCAGTCAAAAAACCTACTTAAAGGTAGGTATTCCGATCTGGTGGAGTTTTTGACATATACTTTTTCCATGTTTGAATGAAGGGTCATCGCCTAAATAAAAAGTTTCAATCGTATTACCTTGAGCCAAATTAATGCTACAGGCAAAAATTCGTCCAAGAGTGACCCATAGGTTTCGAAACCTATAGGATATTTATTTTTGTTAACAAAATTTAACAGTAATTCAGCACTTTTTTGATCATATCTCCTCAACCAAACATATTACGATCTTGAAAATTTACAGGATTTATGAGAAAAATATGTACTTTCATGTGGTATCAAAATCTCCAATTTGATTTTGTGAGTGTAAGTGATCGGAATACACACCTTTAAGGAAAAGTTCCACAGCAAATATGTGAAAATACTGTTTTTCAGACTGATTTTTTTGATGAAATTTGGCCCAGACAAGCAGAGCATAAGCACAGATGCATTACTGTTCAAAATATTAGGTCCAGATGGATCTCACTCCCTTTTTACATAAAATTTTATACATAAAGCACATATAAAAGCATAAGTCCACTGTCAAAAATGACCCCCTGAAAAGCATAGCAAGCACAAATACTATAGAAAAATCATGCTGTGTCATGAAAAAAAAAACAATTTACTTGCAATATATATTAGTGCTACCTTAAGGGTGCCCTGATTGCATGGCTGGAAATATTACATTGATTTCATTATTTCTGGGGCCATCTGCAATACATGACCTTGTTCTATATCTGTTTAAGGCCAAGGAAAATATGTTTATCATTCTGATAAACATAAACGTCCCTAATTTTGATTGAAGAATAATAGATCGGCTCTATTTAAACTTTTTTTGAACGGGAGTATATAATCAACTGAATAGACATTAACTTTTTTGTATCTCAAAAAGCATTTTAAAAATCAAAACACACATTCGTTTACACCATTAATATGCAATTTTGATACTCTTTTCACATTACATATATGTGTCCCGCCGCGGCAAAAGGGTGCAGTTGTCGTCTTCTACATGTAGCTCATTGTAGCATATCTGATGTATACAAATACCATACATCAGATATGCTACAAGGAGCAACATATACGAGCCGACAACTGCACCCTTTTGCCGCGGTGGGACACATATATGTACAGTGCCCCAGCCTAATATACCCTTTACCAGAATGCCAGAATTTACAGATGCCCAGGTCTGATACTAATGGCTTAGGTGCTTCAATGTTTCAAATTTACCATATATGTGTCCCGCCGCGACAAAAGGATGCAGTTGTCGGCTCGTACATGTTGCTTATTGTAGCATATCTGATGTATACAACTAGTATTATATAATACATATGATATGCTACAATGAGCTACATGTAGGAGACGACAACTGCATCCTTTTGCCGCGGCGGGACACATATAGCATTATACTCGGGGTACCATGCAGCCCCAGTTCACCCTATATCTACTAACATTGATTAAGAACATTACCTCTACTAGTGACCGGTATCCGGATGCAGCAGCATAATGAAGCGCTGAGTTGCCATCCTAATAGAATAATAAAAAGATAAAAAGTGATAACTTACGATTATTTACTGAAGACAAAATGCTCAAGATACTACACACACCTGGCTCTCAATGCCAGATGATTTTAAAAATGTCAGAGACTGAAAACTTCTAGGCCATGAGTGTCCATTTTTATTGTGTAAAAATAAAAATGTTAACTGAGCTGAACTTGAAAGAAAGGTTAAGGTAAACTTCAAAATTTAACACAAGTATGAATTAACATAATAAATTCAAGTACATTTCATCTCACAAAACAACACAATTTGCAATGGCACCATGAATGGAAAACAACTATGTAATCAAATCAAAGGTCAAATTCAATTTTGATTTAAAAAAAAACCCTAAAATATTATACTGCTGTTTACAAATTGTCCCTAGATGAGTCAATCAACTTCTTATTCTGTAAGTATAAAACCAAGCACACACAATATCGGCCATTCTCACGAAAATGGCGCCAGTAGTCATATTTCGTTCTTTGGTCTGAAAATTCTTGTGTTTTGCTTAAAATAAGTAAAAATGCTCATATTCATGTAGTACTTGGTGAGCTCTACGTGGACCGTTATCTTGGTCATTTTGCTTCAAGAAGACACCAAATTAGGCAAAAATGGCATGTCTTTGCAAGAGGCATCTATTTTATAGTGATAGATACATCATAAAAAAACATTTTCTTGTTCATGCCCGTGTGATTTATTTCTCCAAATGCATCAATAATATAAGATAATTATCAATTTTGAAAGTTGGATTTCCTGGTAAGCCACCAGAAACAAGTATAAGGTTTCCGCGAAATCAGTGTATATTACGTTATCCATGTAGTATCTCGATTCCTAAGATCATACTGAACGGTAACCATAACACTTTTTGCGCAACTCGAAGGCTAACATATGTGTACATTTGAAAGTCATAACATTAAAAATGTTTGGTCGTAAGTTTGGCTTTTAAAAACAATTATATTCCAAAATTTATTGTGTCCGTTTTAAGCATGTATATTACGTTATCACCAAATCTAAAATATGCAAGAGTCTAGACTACCTTTATGCATATCAAGGCATAGGCCTTAATCCCCTGACCATGTTTAGCCAAAATAACCAGCAATGTATGTGATCATCTTAATTTAACTGATGGAAAAACATCAAAATGTATATTACGTTATGTATATTACGTTATCCAATGCAATAACAAAAATTACAAAGATCCTTGAAATTATCTCTTATGTCAATTTTAGGCTTCCCCGAGTTGCTCCTCGAAGTAATTAAGCAACTTAATTCGAATCGTTGCCTCAAATAGGGCAGGACAGGCACTTGTTTGACAGCTCTTCCTATTCTTTTACATGCTAAATTTGAAAGTTCTTGTATAAAAATATAAGAATAGTGGTGTTCATAACTTTTGTGGTTCCATGATACTTGACATACTAGCTAATAATAAAAGTTTATTTAGCACGTTTTTATGAAACTTCATTTTTTCGATTTTTCCAACTCAAGTGGAGTCACTTTCGTGAGAATAACCGATATGTGCATTATTTATCAACCTTAATACCTGTATGTGTCAAAGAATGTATCAGATAGCATCAATGAATAATGACAAATGAACGCATCAAAATAACTCGGTTGTCGGTTGAATCAATTTGGAGACTTTCTTATGCGAGACATCACACTCAATTGATGCATAAAAAATAAATAATTAAATATTAACTTGCAGATGTTTATAAGTAGGATGATGGATGAAAATTGGGATAGATTCACAGTCAGGGTTAAGTATATGTTTCAGGTTAGAGTTTGGGTTAGGGTAAGAATTAGGGTTAGAGTTAGGATAAGTGCTAGATAGGTCTAGAGTTATTCCCGGGGGCACTCCCATACATTGGCACGTGTCATGCTCCTGTCGATAGACACCTTTTTTTTGCTCAGCTCTCACCCAATGACCCCCTTTTCACTGAGCTGTCACCCAATGACCCCCTATTATTTTGAAAGCCAACCTTATAATCCTCTTTTTATGGTGACTCTCATCCATTGCCCTGATTGTTCGAGAACCTACACCGAATGACCCCACTTTTTCCCCTCAATTTGTTGATTTTTCAAAAGAAATTATGAAATTTTGAAGATCAGCGATTTCGTAAATGTCAAAATTAGACTTATTTTATTTAAAAACTGACACCGAATGACCCTGTTTTTCGCTCTTCCCAACAAATCGCTCGGAATGACCCAGTTTTTTTACCCTTTACACCGAATGATCCCCTATTTTTCAATGCATTTCTCACCTATTGCCCCTACATTTCGAAATCCGGTATGAGCAGGTACGTCATTTTCATATTTGAGTGCCTCCCCCCCACCCCCCGGGGAGTTATTCCATGCATTTCATTATATAATAGTGGAATTGATGGAAATTGTAGAAAGGGTCCAAATCAGGGCAGATCCAGACATTTTCAATAGATGGAGCACTATTTCAGTGGTGCCTTGCTGCCAAATAAAAGCCAGATGTTACTCTGCCAAAAAGGGACAGAGCCCCCTTTTAAGATTCTTCTGGAATATCCATACCCTAAAAATCCAGATTTTTTAAGTCATTAAAAAGCAGTGGTGGCTCTGGTTTACTTAAAATAATGAACCGCTTTGTAAAAATAACAGGCGGCACGAGTGGACTGTGGCCCATTATATCTGCCACTGCAAATATTGGTTAGATTTGGGGCTGGTGTTAGGATTAGGATACTACTAGTTAAGATCAGGGGTTGTTTCGACATTTATGATCCATTCTTATCCTATCCTATCCGTTAGATCCATTTCACACCCAATTTGCAAACATTTCACTCACTTTGATTTATTCCTCCATTTATAGCTAACCAGGTACACACCTAAGCAGTGCCGCAGAGAGGAGCATTCACACATGGAACCAACTAAACCAAGAGGAATTATAGAGTAAAGTTCTTTCTCAAGGAAACAAGACATGGCTCATTCAGGGATTGAACCTGGAACCATTCGATAACACTCTCTTCTTCTTTTTTGCTTTCCTACCATTGCTTTGTTAGATTGTCTTGTGTTTTTTCATAATTGTTAAAGAACAGTTTTAGTCATCTGAAATGTTGGTCTCTATGTCTTTTTAGTATTGTAATTACCCATTTGGATATTGAATACGGAATTCTTTTGACAATTCATTCAAGAACATAAATTCAGTCAATCAATTCAGAAAGAAATTGAAACAAGAATTAATCTATGCCTACAATTAATTGCCTTTGCTTTGAGTAGTACCATTTCCCCCCTTTTCTTTTTGATGAATTAAATTATGACTTTATTGCCTTTTGCTTTGAGTACCATTCTTTTTGCCTTCCTTTTGATTTTGAGCATTGTCCGCGTCCCTGTGTCTTGTCCTGTGGTGGGTGTATTCTTTGAAAACATTTTTGTTTTTTGTTTGGGGAGGACATATCACAGGCCTCTTTTTGGCCTTCAAGCGCTCTCCTCCATAATTGTGTTGTTTTTAGGCATTTTCAAGATTTTGCTGTTTCTATTATTGCTTGTTTTTTATATTTTATTTGTTTGTTTTGGATGTTTTATGGAAAATAAAATGAACAATGAACAATACCGAATCCACTCGTCCAATTCAACTACCGATTTTCTGAATATACATCGCCTTTACCGTTGAGTTATTTCATACAAACGTGCCATATATGGCTAAAAATACTTTGATAATGGATCAGAAATAGAATATGATGGTTTGGTGAACTTTAGGAGAACAGAAATAAATCAATTCAAAGAATTTGTCAGTCGGAAAACAGTTGAATTGGATGAGTGGATACAGTATGTTGATAAATTGTTTTTAACCTTTTGACACACTTTTGTACATTTTATAGCTAACAGTTTGAGAGTAATATAGGTTAGGCCGCATAAAAAAAATAAGTTGTTTCTCGTCCAAAGGTTTCTCAAAATGTGAAGGAGGGAGGGAGGTGTATTTTTTTTAAGGTTGGAGAGCCAGGTTTACCCTTGGCAGACACTGACTGCACATTCAGTTGCTGCTGATGTGATATAGATAGATGTTGGTTTGACGACAGTTCCATTGGTAAAAATATCATAAATTAAAAGAATCCTTTAAAGAGGAAAGTGGGGTCTTGATATTTGAACGATTTTAAATCAATTTTTAACACATTTTTAGCATTTTTGTAAAAAAAAAAAGTGGTGCGGCACCAAAAAGTGAGGAGGGAGGGGACAAGAAACAACTTTATTTTTTTATGTGGCCTTATATAAACATATCGGCTACATTCCAAATGTTTCCAAATTTGATCACATTACATTCATGTCAACAAACTCAATCAAATTTGGCTCATCATAATCTAGACCAAACATTGACAGCTTCAGTAAAACCCTGACAGAAAGCTATTTTGGAGCAAGCTCTCTATCAAGAGAAGGTGACGATATTCAGCCTGAAGATGTGCGACATTTGAGTGTGAAATCCCTCGCCAGACGGAAACTCAAATGTAAATTTGTAGCGTAACCCTCTTTTGGGGATTTGAGGCAAAGCTGATACATGCATAGAATGAAGAAATTAGCAACATACTTGGACTGATACGTCTTTGTAAGAAACAGAGAGTGGGGCACTACCACCACACAGGAATTGTGCCATGATATGGCAGAAAATAAGGAAGATCTGGCTAGCAGATTTATAATGTCGGAAATATGAACTTTTAGGGGGAAATTTATAAATTAAAAACGAAATTAAACAGAAATTTTTTAAAAACGCACACTTCTGAAAATATTATTAAAAATCATATCATTTTATCAGGGGCAAAATATTTAGCAGTGGTATAAGTGGGTGTGTATGTATTACTAGGCTCTTCTTCGAACCCATATGCATTTCTTTTATTGGGGGTGAGGTAGGACAGACAGCATTTTTGAGCGGGGATTCTCATTTGGTGATATTGGGGCTTTCCATGTGGACAAGTCAATCTGTACTTTGCACATCTAGATTCATGTATATAAATTAAACTTCAGCAAATGATCACACGAGAATAAGTGACTGTGTGTGTACAGACGCTTATTTGCGTTATTTGAAAGCACACGCACACCCCAGCGTGTCAATACAAGTAACCGGAGTAACGTCAGATTGACGCGTGACCGTGTGAACATAATCTGCGCGGAGAGCCACACTGAGAAGAAAGTTTTATGCCGTAAAGGCAGTGGTGTAGCCAGCACGGGGCAAGGGGGGGGGGCAGACTGCCCCCTCTGACAAAAATCGATCGGGAAATCTGGACAGCAAGCGGGAAAAATCGGGAAGGACAAGAAAAATGAGTGAGCAGCTGCTAGACAAGAAACATGGGGAAAAGCTAAATAGTGTCAAGGGATGGTCAGAAAATGCTTAAAAACTTTTTTTTTTGCTTGTCAGTTTTTAAAATCGACTTGAATTTATTTTGGGTGTACAAAACTGGATTTGCTGCCAAAAAAATTGAGAAGAAATGTGCAAACACTGGGGGAAAATCGGGAAAAATCAGAAAAAAATATCTTTGCCCCCCCCCCCAACCTAAAAGTCCGGCTACGCCACTGCGTAAAGGCTGGTGTCAACCTATCACTTTTGAAAAAAGTTGGGCCCTGTTACTCAGCAATGTAATTTCAACCAGTTTTAAAGTAAATATGTTTCTAAAAGTGGATTTATATGCTGAACATTATATTGATGTTAGGTTTTGACCAAAATGTATAATTTTGGCCCTAAGGCTGCGGTCACATAGAAGTATACGGTGTACAGTATTCACTTTACGCTCCCAGAGAGGCACTCATATTTGAAATTGTCAGGGATCATCCTCATCACTAAACACATGAGTGCCTCCCCAGGAGTGTATAGTGAATATCGTATACGTATACCAATGCGCAAACTTCTATGTGATCGCAGCCTAAGACCACAAATCATATGTTTGGCACAACTTTTCTGAAAAACCAATATCTAAAAATTTAAGTAAATTGTTGATGACTATATTTTAAAATAGGTATGATAAAGGGGAGTGAGTATGATGTCGAAAACAATGATTTTAAATTAGGCCGGGGTCAGACGAACGACGAGGTCGCATTTACTACAATAAATTTTGCTCTCATAATACGTCTGACCCATATTTATTACAATAGGGTCGTCGTCGCATTAAAAAAAATGTACGACAACAATTTCTGTCGTTGAGATGGATTTATTGTAATAAAGTTGAAAGTAATGCGGTAAAAACCCTGTGTGACCCCATCTCGTAATTAATTACGACATTGCATTACTATAGCTTGTATGCTGAAAATGATGTGCTAATCTCATCTCGTAATTAATTACGACATCGTATTTATTGTAGTAAATGCGAGGTTGTAGTACGTGTGACCGCATGTCGTAATTAATTACGACAATAAATTTATTGTAATAAATGCAATGTCGTCGTTCGTCTGACCCTGGTCTTAGAGTGCAACAATTAAATTGCCGGGAAAAAAATCCAGAAAGTTAGTATCTGATAGAAAGAATTTAGACATACTTTGTATATTTTGTATTTGAAAGTTACCATGTATGTATGCTTTAATACAAGTCAGTGAAAATTGCTACTTTCCATTCAAATTTACAAAAATTCATTTTGTTTCATGCATGTACATGTCTGCCACAATTTTATTGTGTGTAACGTGTCATACATGCGTGCAAAGGTGGATCCATGTACCGGTAACATGGCTAACCTTATTTTTGACCTATTTTTGGTCAATATTTCAAAAATTATTTTAAGTATCAAAAATCAAGAAAACCAATCATAGACATTTGTTTTTAGTTTCTAAAAATAATATGGTTATTAAAAATTTACTTACATTTTCAAATTAGTTCTGATAAATAGCACAATATTAGTAATTGACATTTACACATAAAATGTCTGCATTTCTATTAGGTTCTAACAACCATTTCCATTAAAAGCTTTAAAAAAGATATTTTTAGAAAGTAGTGAAGCACTTTGATCTATGGAAAAATCATTTACTAGCTTATATTCATTTGTTTTTGAATTCTAACCTCAAGTCTGTTGTTTTCCGTTTCCCTTTTACATCCCTCCTCTTATTTATTCCAAACAAAACCCTTATCCCAGATCACAAATTCTCCATTTAGTCCAGTAAAATTAACAGAGATTTGCTTGAAAGGTCAAAGTAATTAGAACAGAAATGAAACTTCTACTATGCATTTTCTGAAGGTGTCAGA
>JXSR01S004235.1:36432-53608 GCA_000969725.1 Ophiothrix spiculata
TTACAGAGCATAAAAAATTTCAGAAAACGAAGGGTTGACAGGGCCCTTAAATAAACTTCATTGAGTATTAATGACTGTTTGAATGTCTTACGAATGGAAACAAGAATATTTGGCCACGTATTTAGCCCTTGTTTTAGCTCAACAGAGAGCATACCCTCGTACCTACTCCATTTCTTTACATCTATGCTCATGCTAATGGATCCATGTCTTCTAGTAGTAACGGAATAGATCCCTGTGCAATACAAGTTCGTGGTGCGAAATATCACTGTGTTAAAAAGTAAGTTTTTAAATAAAACGTTTTTGTTTTTGCAAAATATTGACAGAAACGAATTAAAAATATATATTTAGGTGTATCAATGAATATTTTGTATGAAATTAAACATATATTTCAACAACAAAAATAGTTTCATTCTTTCGTCGCCTAAAACCATCGTGCAACAACTATACTGGGATTCTATTGTCAAAATATGTCATTTAACAGTCGCGTTCTGCTGGCTAAGTTCACATGCTGTTTGTACGACGTATGTATTAAAGCCCAACGTCGTCGCTACGATGATTTTGCGCCGGCAAGCCAATGCAAGATATGCTATTTGGGATCTTATTCAGAACTTGATCGCCGTTTTAGCTCGTTTTAGTGTAAGTTTGGGGTTTTTTTCAGTTGCATATTAAAAAAAAAAAAAAAGATAAGGGTCGGCCTCAAATATCGGGTCGGTCGGTCGAGGACAACCAACATATATTTTTTTTTGGCCTTATTTGGTGTAGCTATAATAAGCTACCATGTTTTTTGCAATTGAGACTCACGAAGCAGTAGAGAATATTTGCATTAATTGCCGCAATGAGTAGCAAAAAAATTTCACTTCAATCCAGGTGTTTCCAGTGTGTTCTTGATATTAGAACAACAGGGAAATCGACTTATCGGCATATCACAAACTTTTCTAAGCATTTAAAGTCAAAATGGCACACTTTGAAATTTTAATATGACCGCAACATTGAAAACAACCATGACAGTTTGAAACTAAGGCCTAAAAAAAGTTGTTGACTTGCCCTTTAATGGTGAAATTGATGGTCGGTCGGTCTGATTTTTTTCCTTTTTGAGTTTTTTTTCTTGAAAATGGACACCAAAAAACTGAACAAAATAGTTTATATAAATATTTTCATCATTTTGTGCTACAATTATTCCAGATATATACTTGTTCCATGCAAATATATAACATTCTGTGAATTTTGTTGTAAATTCAACCTAAATATCGTGATATTTTTACCAAATGCACTGTTGAGTTAGGCAAAAGTTCACACACAAAAATAAAAAAGCGACCCTAAATTTGGCAAATTTTGGGTCGGTCGCATAGGGCAAGTCAACATTTTTTTTAGGCCTAACTAAGAATGTACACCAATTACATATTCGAACATAAAATATTCCAAATCAAGTGAAGCAGTATGCGTCGGATGTATGCGTATGTTTACTTCACGCCGTGTTTCGGGCAGCTCCATTGCATTTAACACTAAACGCACCGTCATATATTATCATAAAGGATAGATGTCCAACGCCAACAAATTTGAAATAAATCTGAATATGAATCTGCATCAAAATGCAAGTTTTTGAATGTTTGTTATTTTGCCATTTTTCATGTGTGCCGTGGCATCAGGCCTTGCATGTACTGTAAGTTCCCACGAACAATGCACGTATACCAAGTTCCTGATGAACGATGAACAGTGTACCAACTTACGTGCACATTAAGCTTAGTGCACAGCATAAATGCGCTTCTGTGAACACTGTCATGTATGACGCGCTAATTTGAATATCAACCACGGGTTCATTACATATATACAACGGTACGTGCCTGTTAACGAGATACTGTGAATTAATAAAAATAATTTGAACTGCAATATTTCTTGTTTTAAAGAGTGTTATTTTTATCCACTTCATAACTTCGTATATTGTATCTACTTAATCATGTTTTATGTTCTTAACTTAAGCGAAAAGGGTTCCTGATATTCAAGAGCAATGAAATAACCCCCTAAGCTACTCGTAAGTAGAAAAAGTCCTCTAAGCTACTGCAGATGTGTCAATCTACTGTGCGAGGTTAAGTGCTGTCACTGACACATTTTATTGTGCATTATCTGAGCAAGGTAGTTTAGTTTGAGGGTTTTTCCCCCCTTCCAATCGCTATATGTAATATTACCAGATATGTCTAGCGTGCTCAATTTGTCTCAGTTATAGTGAATCAAGTAGTCGTTAAAGAACTGGTATAGATGGATCAACTGTTGAGGAAGGGAATGATATATGTGACCCATCATATTGAAAGGTACCTTAAGGTCTGCATAGTAAATTACGAGATACAGGCCATTGAAGCTGAGCATAGTCAAAAATCACGTCCAAGGTTGAATTTCTAATTTCATCAGAAATGTCACCTTTGAAGTATATTCTATCATATAAAATCAGGTTCCAACATCCAAAACATAAGACAAATGTTTTAAAAACCGAGATAAAAATCCATTCTCCGTTCAAATTTTACCAGGACAAAAACTTTAAACTCGATTTTCTCAGAACTATAGTTTTCTGAATCAGCCGGACGCCTTAAATTACCAATTTGGATGTAACTTTGCAATCGAACATCCAATAACCAAAAGCAAGGTGTCATTTTAAAGCTTAAAATATAATCTTTCAGACGAGACCAAAAAAGCAATTTTCATTTTGGGACCCTTAAGGTACCTTTCGATATGACGGGTCACATATATAGAAATGTTTGTAGAAGTGACATAACAAAGAACTTTTCTTTATTACAATTATGCATTTTTATGATCACAGTTTGGTAGGTCATGATGAAAAACTGTTACACAGTGCACCAAATTTGACACAACTTGGTTCATGATGGCCCAAGATATGGGCAGACCTAATTAGCCCATAAAATCAGCATAAATTGGCCTGGTTCCATACAGTTTTCAACTACTCTCAATATCTCTTTATCTTTGTACCGTTGTTACTTTGTGATGAATCCACGGTTGATATTCAAATTAGTGTGTTATGCATCTCACGGCCTTCACGTAAGTGCGTTTACACAGTATGCGTAAGATGCGCACTGTCCATCGCACATCAGGAATTGAGTATGTGCAAAGCCCAGTTCTTATGAACATTTAAAAAACGGCAAAGCAACAAATGTTTAAAAGTATCATTTTGCTTCAGATTCTGCTAAATATACCTGTTTAACTGAAGAAATTAAAAATTCGATTTCATTTAAGATTTTTGTTGTTGAAAGGTATTCAAACATGTTACAAAGTGGTCTAAAATCCACAACTCTGAATCCGATGTGTCGGCATATTTTTATCATGCTTGGGTGGCTAAAGCCAAGCTTGCCCGATAAAATACGCTGACGCATTGATGCATCGTTGTTGATTTGTGATGAACAACTCTGTAAGGGTGTTAATGCCAGGTCAATTTACACTGATTCAAAGGGGTTTATTAGATATCCATGTCACTATATCTCGGGCCACCATGGACCAATTCATGTCAAATCTGGTGCATGAGGGGGGGGGGGTTATCATGTTCTATGCATATATGGTCATAAACATGATTTTAAAGGCAAAAAATGAAAAATTGATGTCACATTTTGGTTCTCTACAGTACCATTATTTTTCTCACTCACCTCATCTACAGCGTTGACATCAACTTGTTCACGCTCCCCACTTCCCATCTTGATCCCCTTCCATCCAAGAATAAGTCGTAGACATTCCGCTCGTTTTTTCTCAGGAGGTTGCGAATAATAGTACTGAGAATAGGACGATGTTGATGATGGTGGGCGGTGTACTTCTTCCATGCATACGCAGTGTAGTGACGTTTGGTCCAGCGTGTTGCGTTTGTTAGGGTTCCCGTGATGCTTCTGTAGACTGCACCTAATAATTTATATGAAAATGGGGAAATATTGCTTTATGATGGAAAATTGTCAAAAGCTGTTATGACAATCCTAAATATAATTTATAAGAGCTAATCATGAGGACTCGTTAGGGCATTCCAATTTTTTTTAAGTATACAAAGTTATGGAAGTCATATATATGTGATGGCTCACCCCGAAAGGGGGACTTTGCAGATGATATCAATTTTGATTTTATCATTTCATCTGTTATAGGGTGATTCCAAAGTAACGTTTGTGACCGAAAAATTGGAAAATTTCACTTTTAAATGGCCACAGAACCTAGCATAAACATTATATCAACGAGTTTGTTGTTGATAATGGTGCTCACTGGTGGGGTCAAGACATGTAGATGTTTGAAAATTAAATTAATTGCCAAAATCCTGAGTAAAGTTCATGTAACTTTCGGTAACGTTTGTGACCGCGCACGGAAATGGTTTTTTGCTCCAAATGACTTCAAAGTACAAATTCTCTGAAGTGTCAGCGATTTTTTTATTGCCCTTTACACCAATTATGGGTAACATATTTATAAATATTTCATAAAAATTACAGAAAATTATATCGCCAGGATTTATTTAAATGCATTGTTTTGTGTTGTAACGTTTGGTAACGTTTGTGACATTTAAGTGTAACTCTTTGGTAACGTTTGTGACATTTTTGAAACAAAACATGTGCTCATTCATGCACGGATAGACAAACTATACAATTTCTGATTGGAAAATACTTCTCGCGTACCAAGTAACAAACGTATGACTGAAAAACTGCTCATATGGTCGAATAAAAAAGCTGATTTATTGCTTGAAATCTAAAAAGGTTTAGTTTTCACTGGAATGAGCCTATAGCATTTTCTAAGCTTTAAAATGACACCTTACTTGTTGAAATTGATCAAAGCAATCAAATTTTGCAACAGAAAATCTGCTGGAAATTCTTTTATTTCCTTTATTTTTTGCTGCCCTTTTTCACCAGTTTCTCGAAAAGTGTTCTGTCGCAAAGTCCTCCTTTTTCGGGTGAGTCATCACATATTTAATGTCTGTATCTGAAAAATTATAAAAAACTAAAAAAATACATAAATATATCATAGTTCACTATAAATTATGACATTGACTTTGACAGTATTGCATTTTGCAATTAGATTCCATTACCATTTTACCCATTCATTTAATATATTTGAAGCAATAAAAAGTTCTTTATTTAAAAACAGTGTAATTTTATCAGGGCAAAAAAACAATATCCCTCAAAATTCCCCATGCAAGTATTATTTTCAAAATTCAAAATGACAGCTGGAACAGATTTCTTTGCATTAGAGTGAAATTCAGCAAATGTTCTTCAAGTTAAAGCGATTAGATGAGGTAATGCCCATTGATTAGCTCACATACAGATGCACACCACTATTAAAATAACAAGAGTATGGAGTTGTACTACTCTAAATAAAAGGCTTCAACATATGACACAAACAATGGGGTTTTTTTTCAGTTAAACTTTAATCATATTATGTGGTATATATTAAATCAGATTTGTTTTTAATAACAGTTAAATTTGTTGCTTTTGTGAAATTTGTTAACACATTTTGAGTGTCCTAAAACTTGCTTTGCTTGAGTTGGAGAAAAAACACACTTTGAGACTGTCCTATATTCGTGGCAATAAATTAACATGGCATATAACATATATTTTTTTCACTTTGTAAGCTCATTACGCTCAATTCCAGATATAAAATTCAAATGGAAGCAATCAGGCGCCTTATAGCTGAGAAATCTAATAAGCTTGGGGAGCTGTCTTACATAAGAATACATACGAAATTGATGCTTTTAGTGGTGTGCATCCATTTTCAAAATTTTTTTTTTATAGGCCTGAGTTGATTACAAGGGTTCATTGACTCAACAATCCATCTTGCACATTTTAAGAAAAACACATTAACAGATTAGATGATAATACTGACATTTTAGTTAGTCTAGACATATTCATATATCACATGTCGCATTGTAAAATGATTAACAGAATGTTTTCCTTATATTTCACTGACATGGAATCATTTCCTTCCTATATTTTGGCCATATCTCAATCCAAAAGCATAAAATGATTGATAATATATTTTAGTATTGACCTATTATATCTATCACTGGCGTGCCCAGGATTTTCGCTTGCGGGGAGCTAAAGGGGAATGAGTGGTTAAAATCATTCAAAACAGGCTACTTTTACATGATTTTTGCAATCTTGCAGGGAGCTTCAGCTCTCAAAGCAACCCCGTAGGCACACCATTGTATAAAATAACCGATAAACATAGAGAGTATATGTGTGGCCTGACAGTATCTTGCATGCACATATCGTTGACAGAGACTCAAGAAGCAGATATATACCTGATGATATTTTTGACAAAATTGTGCAGTTTGGTATAAAAGCATGAAAATTGGCATGAAGGTAGAGAATTTTATACTGAATCAATCTAGGATGGGGGCCATTTTTGCATTTTTCAAATATGGCGGCCATCTTGAAAATTCAAAATGGCCGCCATTATCACCTATTGAAAATACAAAAATCAACATTTCATCAATTTTGCAGCATTACCATACATCGTTTCAGTTAGAAATGACAAACACGAATCACAAATGCCTTTAATAATTAATCATATTTCACTCATTTTGAAAATCTAAGATGGCCGCCAGATTCAAAGTGGCCACCAATTGACATATTGTCATCATTCAAAATAGGCATTATTCACAATGTGGGAAGGTTTGTAGAGTTTTGTACTTTAATTTCTTTTTAATTCATCATTATTTAGGCCATAAAGGTGTCTGCTGATGAATTGTTCAATTTTACACATTTCTGTCGAGAGGGCGCAAAATGACCGCCATAGTTACCCTATTAAAGCAAAAAATAACAGATTTTTAGCAATTTTTATACAAAAATCATGATTTTGCAAAACTTGTCGAAAAATTTGCTAAAAATGATCAGATTTTTTGCAAAATTTGATGAAATTTGCAAATTTCTGGCAATTTTTACCCAGAAAGACCCTATTTTTTGGTGAATTTTGTCTTAAAACTCCCCATTTGCACTTTGTCACTAATACCCTTTTTTCCCTCCCTTCAAGCGCACCTCGGCCAAGTGTTGGAAGTCCTGTAACATATTTGTGATTGTTATTACCCATACCAATGGTTTATACAGAGTCTGATGATATCCATCATCGATGCCCATCGATGCGCAGTCTTTTGTATGCGCTATTTCTTATACATTGCGCGTATAAAGCCTGCGTCGATGGACAACGAATGATGCATATTGACAGACTCTGAATAAACCATATTTATTTTTGACCATTTAGCAAAATTTTCGACAAATTTTGCATTTAAGGGCCCTGTCAACCCTTCATTTTCAGAAATGGGTTATGGACTGTAACTCAGCGACGGATAATTAAATCCAAATCTAGAATCTAGAAGTGGATTTGCATACTGAACATGATGGTCAGCTTATTTTTGGACCAAAATGTGAAATTATTGCCCTAAGGTCCAAAAAAGATCAAAAATTTAGGGCCCTGTCAACCCTTTTTTTCAGAAATGTTTTTCGCTCTGTAACTCAGCAACGGATAATTAAATTCAAATAAAAGTATACATTTCTAGAAGCGGATTTGCATACTGAACATGATGGTCAGGTTATTTTTGGACCAAAATGTGTACTTTTGGACCTAGGGTCCAAAAATCATGTTTTGGGGCCCAAAATTTTACGGGAAAGCTAACTAAATTGTGCTTTGGTAAAATTTTGAACCATTTTACTTTTTAGAATCTAGAAAGCAATATCTAGGAACGCATTTCTCAATTTTTGATTTTTATCTTGTTTTTTGAAATATTGCCAAAAATAGGTCAAAAAATGTCATATTTTGCTAACAATGGTGTCAGGAGTGGGATTTTTAGACATTTTTGGACCAATTTTTGACAATATCTCAAAAACTAAGATAAAAATCAAAAAAATAAAAAATGCGTTCCTAGATTTTGCTTTTTAGGTTCTAAAAAGTAAAAAAGTTCAAAATTTTACCAAAGCAAAGTTTAGTTAGCTTTCCCATAACATTTTGGGCCAAAAAGATGATTTTTGGACCTTAGGGCCAAAAGTTTTTGGTCAAAAAATGACCTTACCATCATGTTCATCATGCAAATCCTCATCTAGAAATGTATACTTTTATTTGAATTTAATCATCCGTTGCTGAGTTACAGTGCAAACATTATTTCTGAAAACAAAGGGTTGACAGGGCCCTTAATTAAGAAAATGGTGGGCCTTTTAGTGACAAAGGTTGTTTTAGTGACAAGGAAGTTTTAAAAATAGGTGGTCATTAAGTGACTTTGGTAAAAATAGGGGTCTTCCGGTGAGAGCGAGCCCAAAAAAAAAACACGTACCTCAAACTTGAGTACCCCACCCCGGGAGTCAACAATACTCGCACAGCCATGTAGTGCTCTGTAATATTTGAGACCAAACTGATTGGAATGGCCCTTTAACATTTTATACCTTTATCCACAAAAATTGCTGAAAATTTCAACAAAAACTTTAAAGTTTCAGTTTCAAGTTGTTTAAAGCATTAATCCCATGAATGAATGTCTAATGACTGGCAGCCCCTTGCAATGACTGAATGTTCATTTCAACTCAAGCTACAATACATATGGGCTCTATTACATCATGTTCAAATAGAAACACTAAATATTCCCAGGTCCACACTAGATACTCTCATGAAATGTATATCCTCTATTTTTGTACATGTTTAAAAAGAGAAGCTTAACTAAAGCTTATAAAAACGTTACTCCGTGAGGTTCAACATGTCAAAATAGCCGCAGGCCGAGTCTCACTCGCACCTCGCATTCATTGCGAATGCTGTCACATTCTAATGTTGTCATTGTGCAGATTTTTCTGTCAATTATTTTCACAATGTTTTTGAGGTAGCTATAATTGAGTTACCTTAGTTGAAATCGCCTCTGAAGTACGAAAAAGGTGTGAAGTGTGGAGTAAATAAAGTCTTCTCAATATGAATATTTTTACATCATAACATGCCAAGTATTCTTATAACAAAAAATAAAGAAATATTTTTTAAAAAGTCTAGAAGATGAGGCTGCATGGATAATGAAAACACATATGTGATTATCCAACACAAACCACCAGTAAAGTAATTTGAGCTGCAGTGGAAAAATACACACATAACTCATATTGTGATTTTTGCCTCTTCGAACTCCTAAAAAAATATCAGCTGTATTTTCAACTCCAAAATAATTAAATACTTACATTTTCTAAATGTATTCACATTGGAAATATGCATAAAATGAAAATGAATGTTTTCTCGGTTTAGGGTACATGTATTCTGAAATGTCATGCTTTAAGGAATTGTAACGCTACTTCTATGTGTGGTATGAATTTGAAACAGGTGTTATTTTAAAGCTTCCTTAGACTGTGACGAATTGGAGGAACGACAACAACAGTAAGCTGCAAATGTTGCAAATGATATTTTTCCTTTGTATTCATTGTCCAGTTTTATGTCAATGACAACTATCGAAATCACAACGGTAAAGAACGAAATTGCAACGACTTTATGATGATTGAAGCGTAAAGAATGTTGAAATTCAATTAGCGGGGTGCGCGCAAACGCTAGTTTAGTTTGCCTTCATTGATGCGTAGCTAAAGCGATTGGTATGATATTCAAAATTAGCTGCTTCTATGATAGTTTAACGGTAGCTATCATCAGTACATGAATAAATGTTGTAAAACACCTCTCTGTCATTAATTTTATCTTGCTAAATAGTGATATTTTTAATAGATGCCATTGTTTTCTATGCACTGTGAACTTTGCAATCTCATCATTTTTTGATAATCTAAAGTGGGCAGCATAAACAATTCACTAAGGCCAAAGAAAAGAAAATAGTCTGTCTCAGCTTCCCGCGCGCATAGCTTTAAAAAATCAAAATTTAGCGCATTTCTTTTTTTTAAGGTTTTTGAGAGATTTTTAGCTTTTTTCATCTTTTTTTCCTACTGACCGTAAAAAAAGTTAAATAAACGGCTGCGAAGCGGCCGCGAAAAAAAAATAGTGGCCGAAAAATGTAATAAAAAAATTAGGGGGTATTTCCGCATCCGCGTAGCCCTTTATTACAACAAAAACAAAAACAAACGCATAGCGCTGAGGGTTTTGACCATAAGTAAGCTGAGACAGAGTTCTTTTTTTTTGGCCTAATATTAGTGATCAAAGTGATCACTGAATTAGTGTGTGGTCCTAACTGGTCTAAAAAGAAGCTTTGAAATTGATAGTCTTCTATGACTTATTTTTCAAGTTTGTGTTACTTCAATATCAAGATAACAGATTTAACCAGATTTTATTTTGTTGGTCATCGTCTTAGTGTGAGCCAGCCTTTAAAGTTGAAGATATTTTCTCTTTAAATTTGCATTAAAACAAATTTGTCCAGGGACCACTTTACAGGAGGTATGAGGTGAATGGTCACATATCAGCAGAAACCATACTGGAATATTTGTGTCTATATCTACAGAAATCTAAGCAAACACTATTATACAGCCCTCTGGCTGGATTTCACAAGTAAACTTGACATTTGCAAAATACAGTGCCTCCACATGTCTTCGTGAATCATTACTTTTAAATAGATGTATCAGTCACAGCGTTTTAATTTACTAAAGCATTAATATACCAGAGCCATTTTCCTGGAATAATTATCATTCATCTTTCTCTGGAAATACAGGTTATTCGAGAGTTTTGTTTTGGTATAGGATTATGGTTGCGTTGGCGTGTATGTGCAAGCCTGAATGCTAATGTGAATGGGTTATGTCTTGGAGCAAAACATTTTATCATGATATTGATTTGTTGATGGGTTCCAAAATCATGAAAGAAAAAAAAGTACTTGGTGAGACTTCATACTTGTATAAAATGCTAAATTTCAAAGTTCATATAAATAGAAGTATAGGAATAGTGGTATTCATATATTACATGGTTCCATGATGAATCATATATTAACTTATAAAAAGATAAATTGAGGCATTTTTCAAAACTATTTCTTAGATTGTTTCGACCAAGTAAGCCAAAGGAAGCTTATCTTTAACAGGGCTCCAAGATGTTGTTTTTTTCATTATACAGCCCTCTGGCTGGGTTTCACAAGTAAACTTGACATTTGCAAAATACAGTGCCTCCATGTGCCTTAGTGAATCATTACTTTTAAATAGATGTATCAGTAACAGCATTTTAAATTACTAAAGCATTAATATACCATAGCCATTTTCCTGGAATAATTATATCATTCATCTTTCTATGGAAATTGGGGTTATTTGAGATTTTTGTTTTGGTATAGGATTATATGGTTGCGTTGGCGTATATGTGCAAGCCTGAATGCTAATGTGAATGGGTTATGCCTTTGCTTTGGGCAAGACATAAAATCATGATATTGATTTGTTGATGGGTTCCAAAATCATGAAAGGGAAACTTATCGACCATTCTCATGAAAGTGACCCCAGTGGCGATATTTCATTCTTTGATCCATGTGCACATGCTAATATTCTCTTAGTGCTTGGCAAGACTTCATACTTGTAAAAAATTCTAAATTTCAAAGTTCATATTATATAGAAGTATAGGAATAGTGGTATTCATATATTACATGGTTCCATGATGAATCATATATGTGATGACTCGCACAGGGGGACTTTGCGATAAAAAACTTTTCAAGATACAGGTGAAAATAGGCAGCAAAAAATAATGAAAATAATAAGAATTGCCAGCAGATTTTCTGTTGTAAAATTTGATCGGCTTGATCAATTTCAACAAGTAAGGTGTCATTTTAAAGCTTGAAAAATGCTGCAGCAGATGAAATGAAAAAATCAAAATTGATATCATCTTCAAAGTCCCCCCTTTCGGTGTGAGTCATCACATATTAACTTATATATAAACAGATAAATTGAGGCATTTTTCAAAACTATTTTTTAGATTTTGTAGACTAATGTGAGGTCAAATTTGTGGGGATAGCCATTATAATTGTATTCTTAATTCTATCCTTAAAAGAGCATTGGACAAGTATAACTATCAAATTCAATCCCTCTTTATTATATATTTAGATATTCTTTTATAGACAATCAAATATTGTCGATGATAACAAAAATACTACCTTGAATATTTGTTTTAACAGTAGGTCCAATGCAAAATTGAAATCTCTTTTAATTAAAGGAGCATTGGACAAGTTCATCATCATCCCCAAACTTTTCCCCAAGCATTTTGAGATTTTTGCATTATTTGAAGTATTAGCGGTTATAATGACAGCATGCAAAATTTTGATGTCAAATTCAAACCCTATGTATCAAAATTTTTAGACATTCTTTTATTGTTAATTATCGTTGTCGACAACGATAAATACCGCCCTCTATAGTTGAATTTTCAAAATTGGCCTTTACAGGTGATTTAATGGTGCGTTTACACTGTGACAACTTGTTTCGATGTAGGGTAACATATTTGCAACTAAAAGGTTGTTACTTAAAGCGACTGATAGTAACGATAGGGTGCGTAGCTAGCAGCGTGTGAGCGTTAGCTGACTTTAACTAACGATGACGGGCGTAAAATTCAAAACGGCAATACACAGGTCTACGTTGCTTGTCGTTACCCTCCAATACGTCGCAGTGTAAACGCACCTTAATACAAACTCCAAATTTCTTTTGATTTATCTGTAATCAATGATGTGAAAGAAATGTTTTACAAACAAATCTTTGGCTCTTTCTTGATATATGGCATCGATACATACGTTTAGATAATAGCCTCATACCCAAAATCAACAAACAAAAATAAAATTAAATTTTTTGACTTTCTGAAGGATTTGATAAAATTTTTCCTGATATCTGGTAATTGACTGTTGTTTTCTAACATATTATAAGTGTAAATCATACTCAAATAAAATTTGAGATTTTGTCCAATGCCCCTTTAATTTGCAATCTATAATGTACAAACATTTTGGACACAAACCTTTACCTCTTTATTGACATAAAGCATCAATACATAATTTTAGAAAATAACCTCATACCTAAGTACACATACAAGTTATAGTTTTTACTTTTATTTTAAATCAAAATTAATATATTAATTGATATTATATAACATACCAAGTTTAAGCGTCTACAGAATTTGAAATTTTGTCCCATCAATATCTAAAATGATAATTTTCTATACATGAAACATATGTTGAGAAAAATCTATCCAACAAGGAAGAAAGACATACAAGACTCAAATCTTTAAAGGGGCATTGGACAATTTGTGAATGATTTTACACTACGTATGTTAGAAAACAAGTCAATTACCAGATATCAGGAAAATTTTGATCAAAACCTTCAGAAAAGTCAAAAATTTGAATTTTATTTTGTTTGTTGATTTTGGGTATGAGGCTATCCTCTAAACATATTTATTGATGTCATATATCAAGAAAGAGCCAACGACTTGTTTGACACACATTCCTTTCACATTATAGATTGCAGATAAATCAAAAGAAATACTTTAGTTTGCATTAGATCACCTGAAATGGCCAATTTTAAAAATTCAACTATAGAGGGCAGTATTTACTGTTGTCGACAATGATAATTAAAAATAAAAGAATATTGAAAAATTTTGATATATAGGGTTTGAATTTGATAAAGAAATTTTGCATGTTGTCATTATTACCGCTAATGCTTCAAATAACGCACAAATCTCAAAATGTTTGGCGAAAAGTTTGGAGATGATGCTGAACTTGTCCGATGCCCCTATAAGGATGACACTGAGAAAGGCAGAGGCTAAAGAACTCGGATGGTTGGGGAAAATTGAAGAAGCTGACAGGAAGGAGAATGAGAGTAGAGGAATGGAGCAGGAAGAAATGGAGGATTGGAAAAAAGGAGAAAAACATAAGATGGAAGATGAAAATGAGGAAGATATAGGAAGATGAAAAGATGGATGGAAGGGAGAATATGGGCATAGAAAGATGAAGAAAGAGGAAATGTAAGAAGATGGATAAAAAGGGTAGGCAGAACTGGTCAACAATATTGATGAAATCCATATAGATGTTAACTTGCATCCCTTTAAAGTTAGCTACATCTAAACAGCCAGACCATAGAGGCAGTCTCTAAGCAACAATATACAATGCAGGTATAGCACTGAGTGATACATCAATCATCCTTACAATGTGTTCCTATTCATCTCAAAGTAATAGAGCCCATTGCCATACTCTCTCTGTTTTGACTACATTATTGTATAACCGTTTAGATGAAAAATAATGCTTAATTAAATCACTCCCATAATTTTCTCTGATTAAATAGTACTATCTCTTTAGAATGCAATCTATGGGGTCTGAGATTTATTGTTCAGTGCTACCATAACAAAACCACTTTGTGTTACTATGGTAATCACATTTTGTGTAATAATAAAACAACATCACTGAATAGGCCTATATCAGTTCGGCGGATCTCACAATTCGGATACGTATCCGAATTTGGATACTCCGTATCAAAATTCTGTGACCCATATCCGAATTTTGATTAAAAACAGCTGAAACGGGATATCAGCTGAAATGAATAATCAGCTTCGTCGCGCACCATACCGGTATGTATAAAAGTCAACAACATTATCATCATTTGTCATCTAAATTCTAAGAAAGTATTGGCCAAATTATTTTGCCTTTGTGATAAGGAGCTATTAGGACATGTTTCGAAGCTGTCCCGCTGGAATTGCACAGATGGAAATGACATTTCCACAGATACATTTATCATAAATGCAAGAAAGATGTTCTACATGTACTTGCTAGCTTGCGCTATCGATTAGTTTCCTGCGCCACAACAGGCGTATCAGAATTTGGATACCCCTTCATATCCTTATTCTGATACGGGTATCACAATTTGGATACGAAATGTACTTGGGTATCCGAATTCGGATACGTATCCGAATTGTAAGTTCCGCCGAACTGATATCATTGGCATGTTAAACAAAAACATATATTTGGAAGGAAAATAAAATTAAAGATATGCCAATTTTAATCGTAAGATCACATACTTTGAGAACTTTTAATATCACTGCCATATTTGCGACATTGTGACAATTACCTCAGTCTAAAACAAGTATCCAGATATATATAATAGACCTACATGTAGATTTACAAGATTAACTGATTTCCAACACCATGTATCACTCCTAGATATTATCAAAAAAGCTGTGCACCAAAAATTTTGTATGATTGTACATTTAAAACTTTGCCTGATAAAATTGACTAAAATGTTTGCCATGGAGTAACATAAAATATCATATATTTGGCCGTACGGGGATGTGCTGCGGCTCCCGGTGCTGCTCTTATGGGTTTCTTTTTTACATGAAATCCATTAACTTGGGTCACGTTTTCCACTAAAAATCCTTAAACATGGGTTAACTTTGTTAAACAAGCTCCAAATTCAAAAAAATTCTGGCTTGACCCCTATTTTTTTTTTCAAATAGGGCAATTTTAAACGTATATCTTAAAAAATAGATATCTTTTTGGCCCAAATCACCCTTAAGGTGTTTGGTCCACGCGCCGTTCACGCGTACCAGTACGCACCAGTTTCCGAGTTGGTAAGTCCCGCAATACGCATGCGCATATTCTCTGAGTAGTGTTTTGAAGCTAAAAATGGCCATATTTTCGTATTTTTCTGGAAAATTAGGTCCGTGACCCCCAATTTTTATTTTTTTATTTGAAAGAACATACTTGTGCGCAACTTTTATAAAAAAATGAACAAAATTACTCAAGCAGATTTTTTGAATCAACACTAAATAATTTCACTTTTGCCACATTTCCAATAGACCGCTGTACTAATTTGTCCCCAAAAACCTCCAAAAATTGTGTTTTTAAACAGACTCTCATGCAAAAACGAGTCCCGTACCCCCCAATTTTTATTTTAAAAATCGGTTCTACATCGATAAAATATCATTCATGCCGATTTATACAAAAATTGCTCGAGCGGATCTCCCATGGACCAAACACCTTAAAGATTGGTGGGGTTTTTGAGGCTCCAGCACACCCCTGTCCAACTCAAATCTGAGTAGCCTACCCCTCCCCTCCCCCAAAAGGTAAAATGTAAATCTCTCAATACTTGTGACCAAGATATAGCCACATCACATTCTCCTTTAAATATTATTGACAGCACAAGAAATGTGCACCTTCTTCTTCACAAAGAACCCTAGACAAGTTCTGATTTGATGCATCATTTCAAAGCCAAAATGGCTAGTTTCCATGGCAACATGAGCATCACAAGTCAAGAGGTTTTCTCTTTGCTAATGTTTTCAACTCGTCATTTCGAGCGGGATAAATGACAGTCTCTTTTCACTCTTGCAAGATAAATAGAATGAGTACATAAAGGGGTGGGTATCTGGAGATTCTTATCGCCTTGTATTTGTGACATTTAATAACTAGTATCTTAAAACAACATAAAAATGTGATATTTCTATTGATTCTCTAAGAACTATATGTAATCTCATTCTCCTGAATCTGAGATAGTCTTAATAGTCTCAATTAAGAGTATTAATTCTGCACTTACTTTTTTTTTCTTTACAGACATTTATATGTCAAGAAAGGGTTGTCTCTCTATGGATTTGTTCCCAAGAATTATCACACATCAACCCAATGTCCAGCTATGGCAAGTCACTGTGATTTAGTCATAGATTTAAAGGGGAGATACCAGGCTTTGTATACCAGCCCGTGTAATGGCGTCGTCAGCCATGGAGCTCAAATTTGGGGTATTCAGGTCTACTCGGTTCCCGGCAAAACTCCGAGTGCTGATACTTGGTTACGCGTAGAGACAACCTGCTCAAATAATACTTTACGCGAATGATACGCCAAGCTGCACGCAAAGCGTGTGTGCGTGTTTTAATATCCGCGCATTATCACAAGGTGCGATGCATCATCGGCAAGCTATCAGCAAAAACCCAAATACCCCCAATTTTGTCTCCATGCCGGAATAAAAATGGCGGCGTGCCTTGTATCTCCCCTGTAAATCTATGGATTTAGTGTACATCTCTACCCATCCCTTTACCTATATTCTTTCGGGCTGTGCCAGTGCTTTCTTCAGGAGCTAGGTTGCTATAAGCTGACACAGATGTGGTGGGCGCTTTAATTAAGGTGTCTGGTCCACGCGCCGTCCACGCGTACTAGTATGCGCTAGTTTCGGAGTCGGTAAGTACCGCAATACGCATGCGCATATACTCTGAGTAGTGTATTGAAGCTAAAAATTGCCATATTTTAATATTTTTCTGGAAAATTAGTACGGTGACCCCCAATTTTTAT
>JXSR01S004235.1:53763-69318 GCA_000969725.1 Ophiothrix spiculata
GTACTAATTTTCCCCAAAAAACCTCCAAAAATGTTGTTTTTAAACCGACTCGCATGCAAAAACGAGTCCGGTGACCCCCAATTTTTATTTTAAAAATTGGTTCTACATCGATAAAATATCATTCATGCGGCCGATTTTTGCTAGAAATTTTCGAGCAGATCTATCATGGAGCAGACACCTTAACCCACTGGGTCCACCCAAACATGGAGGGCATTTTTACAACAAGCTATGTCTATAGGAAATAAATGCATATTTTTATCATTCTTAAACCCAACAGAAGCAAAATTTAGTATTATCATGTGAATAAGTTTGGTAAAAGAGTCTCTTCATAATCCAGGAGGTGATTTATTATAATTTGCAGTTTAAAAACAAAACAAAAAAGTGAAAAAATAGTCTCCTTTAAAGAAGAATGTTAAAAATTCAACTTTAGGGGGCAGTATTTATTGTTGTTGACAACGATAATTAAAAATAAAACAATATCTAAATATTTTGATATACCGTATCCACTCGTCCAATTCAACTGTTTTCCAACTGACAAATTCTTTGAATTGATTTATTTCTGTACTCCTAAAGTTCACCAAACCATCATATTCTATTTTTGATCCTTTATCAAAGTATTTTTAGCCATATCAGGCACGTTTGTATGAAATAACTCAACGGTAAAGGCAATGTACATTCAGAAAATCGGTAGTTGAATTAGACGAGTGGATTCGGTATATGGTTTGAATTTGACAATGAAACTTTGCATGCTGTCATTTTTACCACTAATACTTCAAATGATGCAAATATCTCAAAATGCTTGGGGTAAAGTTTGGGTCACTAAAGTTTGGGGATGAACTTGTCCAATGCCCCTTTAAATCTTATAACTTATGTTTCTATGGAATAAAATTACGTTTAAATGCATTGTTAGGGAATACTTTAAAATTATCTTGTTCAGCATGTGTGCATGGTCTTACTTGAGTGCCCCCTCCCCTGAAAAGTTGCCATCATCTCCAGAAATATGTTTTCAGTATTCCCAAACCTGTTTGTCTTCGATAATTTCTTTCACAATTCCTCAATACATGAGCTTGATGTGCAGTGTCTCTCAGCTATGTACATTTAATTATGATCTGAAACTGTGAAGCGTTGACAATAAAATGTCAGCGAGTATGTCTTGCAAACATGCATGCCTTGCACGCACACATACATCATAGCCAGTAATCTTGCTATTGCTACATGGCTTGTATGTTCAGCTGAGGCAAATAGTGTGGTTGAATGGGAAGACTGAATTAATAACTGCTATATTAGCACATTATGTCAAATATGTATTTATCACCCTCTTTTAAGCACATTATGTGAAACATAAGTATATTTTTTGAATATTAAGTTCGAAGCAGGATGAAAATTAATTACAGCAGTAAAATAATTTAATGTGTATTTCAGCAATAGAAATTCTAGTCTATTAAAACAACCTAATAAGCAAAGTACTACACAAATTGAACACAAATTTGGTTATAAATCTGGCTTTCTAGAGCTACTCAAGTGAAAGACTCACTTCATAATATAAGTGCAAGAAAGCTGTATCTACAATAGCTGCCATTTTACATAAATTTGAATTGCACACTGTAGAATGTGCAGTCTTAGGTCAGAGAGTCTTGAAATGATTCTTCAGGTGACAGTGTTATCTGAAGAAACATTTCAAGAGCCACTGACATACGTGCCCCGTCATATCTAAAGGTACCTTATTAGGTCGGCATAGTAAATTACATGTTACGGGCAATTGAAGCTGAGCATAGTCAAAATCACTACCAAGGTCGAATTTCTAATTTCATCAGAAACGTTACCTTTGATGTGTATTCTATCATAATAACCAGGTTTCAACATCCAAAACAGAAGACAAAATGTTTTAAAAACTGAGTTAAAATACTTTTAACTCGATTTTCTCAGAACTATAGTTTTCAGAATCAGCCCTATTATTTTAACCAATGTGGATGTAACTTCGCAACGGAACATCCAATAACCAAATGTAATTGTTGTCATTTTAAAACTTAATTTATAATCTTTCAGATGAGACCAAAAAAAAAAATCATTTTTCATTTTGGGACCCTTAAGGTACCTTTCGATATGACGGGTCACATATGGAAAGAACGTTTTGAGGGATATTTTGCATTCTAGTGACAAGTTGTTAAATAAATGTAACAAATGGCAGCCATTGCAGATACATATTTCTTACACTGACATGACGAGTTGTATTTTACATATTTTATGGTGATTGTGCCCCTCCCCTACAAAGTTGCCTCAGTCAACAGAACTGTTTTCAGTATTCCCAAACTTGTTTGTCTTCAATAATTTCTTTCACAATTCCTCAATACATGAGCTTGATGTGCAGTGTCTCTCAGCTATGTACATTTAATTATGATCTGAAACTGTGAAGCGTTGACAATAAAATGTCAGCGAGTATGTCTTGCAATCATGCATGCCTTGCACGCACACATACATCATAGCCAGTAATCTTGCTATTGCTACATGGCTTGTATGTTCAGCTGAGGCAAATAGTGTGGTTGAATGGGAAGATTGAATTAATAACTGCTATATTAACACATTTTGTCAAATACATGTTTTTTCCTCCTTTTTATAGCACATTATGCAAACATTAAAAGCACATTTAATACATTTTCAGTCGAAACAGGATAAAAAAGTTAAAATGCATCAATTACTAAATAATTTAGTACCTGTCCAAATGTACTGAGGGGTGGGCCTCTGTAATATTTATACGAGCAAAACACTATTCTTTTTCTTTTCTTTTTTAAGGTTAAATAATGGCCTCTTGGCTTTTATCAACACTGGAAACCTTGGATGTACTATTAGCAATGCTATCTCCCATAATTGGTGATCTAGTGGCTTCCTTTGGTTTTTGATTTGAATTATTGCCAAAACTGGAAACCTTGAGTGTATAATCAGCAATGGTTTCTTTCTACCTATCAGCATAGAAGAGAAGATATCGTGAGTATCCCATCATGCATTGCTTCCTATGGGAAATTTTGTACAGGAAGTTATGCGAGTTGTCAGTGATTGTACCCAAAATGCAAGAATACAGCAATTAACTTTGATTTATGGGCATTTCATCAGTAACTACTCACATGATTTCCTATACAAACAATCCCATAAGAAGCAATGCATGATGGGATATTCACAGAATCTTCTCTTTCAGCAAAGCATCCTGCTCATCACTTTGACTGCAGGTGCTATCATCAGTCGATGATATATCACTAGCACTGCTGTAAATGTAATCGGTGTGCTCTGTGTTATGCAATTCAAACGCTCAGGTGTTTTTCTTGAAGCTTTTGTATAATCCTGTATCAGATTCTCCTCACTTAAGTTACAATGCATTTTTCCTATTCCTATAACCAATATAGATCCCAGATGAAGTATTATCACCTGGGCCTTCATATTAATTTTTATGATTTCTCTAAACTTCTTATCATTGGTTTTGCAATTCTCCAACAGCAGAAATATTTACTGCTCATCATGAGGTAGACAACTTTTTTTAGGCCTAATATTTGGCTCATGTATGCGAAATGTATAGGGCCTAGATGTATTGCTGAAATTTTATTTGGAAAAATATTATGTTACAATTTTAGGGGCAATATTAAATTGTTGCCATTAGTATACTGATTTATCTTTAAGAGCACAGTCAACCTTCTGTTTTTTCGGAGTTTGCCAGGATCCAGGGATTTCTGGAACTCTTGGTTGCTATGGTAAATCCCTTCTCAAATAAACCTACGGTATTAATCTGTGCATTCCGTGTCGGGTTGCATAATGCAATGGTGTATTGTGCTGATAGTTCTCTCCATATGACATGTTAGGATCCAAGGATTTTGGATCTCTTGGCTGTTATGATAAATCTCCTCTATGTCAAATAAACCAACCGAATTGATATGTGCATGCCGTGTTGGCTCGCATAATGCAACAGTGTATTGTGCTGATAGTTCTCTCCGTATGACATGTTAGCATCCAGGGATTTCTGGATCTCTTGGCTGCTTTGGGTCAAATAAACCTACCGTATTAATCTGTGCATTCAGTGTCGGCTCGCATAATGCAATGGTGTATTGTGCTGATAGTTCTCTTCGTATGACATGTTAAGCATCCAGGGATTTCTGGATCTCTTGGCTGCTATGGGTCAAATAAACCTACCGTATTAATCTGTGCATTCCATGTCGGCTCGCATAATGCAATGGTGTATTGTGCTGATAGTTCTCTCCATATGACATATTAGGATCCAGGGACTTCTGGAACTCTTGGCTGCTATGGTAAATCTCCTCTGCCGTCTTCTCATCACCGGTCTGGAGCGCCTTACGGAACTTGGAAGATGTACTACCCATTTTGAGTCACTGGAAACAAATCTGTAAATGAACAAAATGGTGGGATTATTTCAACTACAAATGTCCAGTAAAAGGTATATTCAGTAGCAAAGTTTGGGTCAAATCACTTTTTTGTTTGTGTTAAGTATTTATAGAAACACATTTTCTATTTGTCATTGTTTAGATATCAAAATTAGAATTAAATAAAAGAAAATAATGAAAAGAAGCATACTTGTCCTAGATGTAGGTATTTTTAAAAACTATTATTGTGCAATTCGTCAGAATATTTCCTGTCCTTTGTCAGTTGTACTCGGGGAGGGAGGTTCAAATATTCAACATCATGGTCATTGACAATTGAACTACGATGGGAGGGGGGTGCCAATCAGCCTATCCATTATGGCCTATCCGGGCTTTTGCTTTCTGCATATGCTTGGCATTTTATGACTTTGTCATGAAATTGTCACAATATTTGGTAGTTGACTATTATTATCTTTCAGGCCCATACATGACTCTGAAATTTCAACCAGAAAAGTACATGTAGTTGTATACAGATATGATGAATTATGCCCATGCAAGCTAATTAAGGCAATTTATTCTTCACTTCACACATTTTTGCCTGGTCATCATTGGCAATGGAAATTGTCAATTGGATATGATGATTTTCACAACCATGACTATCAATAACCAAGGATATAGGCTCTGAGTACCAAATGGTAAAGGGTCCACACCACTAAATAAATTGGATGTAGCAAATGCTGTCTGAACCAGGAAATCTGACATTCCACATAAAAAGTGACCGGTTCTTTAAAGACAGAAACTTGATACAATTGTTTATTATAATAAAATTTGATCTTAACTATAATGTGAATAAATCTCTCAACTCTTCTATCTCTATAGATATATAATCACAAAAAGCGTGCTTAATTTTTATTACTATGATCATTTGTTTCAAATCAATAAGAGCAAGCATTAAAATATACTATTGTGTTGTAATTAAGGTTTCTGTCGACAGGCCTTATGTCGACATAAATGTCGACGTAAAGCCTATATCAACATGTCAACATGAAATCTCATTTGTTGACAAAACTGGGCAAGTAAAATTTCATAAAAACTTCCATTAAGTTATGACAGTTGAGCTTAAACAAGTATCTACATGCAAGTGTTGCATAAATGTATTAGTTGTTCGTCATTTACAACCATTTTTAAAGTTATTACGATGGTTCACTACAAAAAAGTTACAAAATGTCATCCATATTGTTGTATGCATAAAGAACTACCGGTAACACATTACTATAATTATTATTGGTAAGTCTATGTCTAAAACGGGTCATTAAGCTTATCCAAACAAGCTCCGTTTTCCCGCAACAAACAAATCTTTGATGTCAACTTTATGTCGATACATGTGTCAACGTAGACAACAAATTATTGCGACATGTCGACATGAAAAAACAGTCTCGACAAAAACCTTAGTTGTAATTATTTGTCCTACCTAGACTTTAAAGCCTACAAAATGTATGTACTCTAGTCACTCTAGATTATTAATTCGTGTTCTGCCCAGCTAAGAAATGCTTCTATGGTTTATAGTGTAATATACCCACACAAGCTATTTTAGAAATCTCACGTAATAAGATTTATCTAACTGGTTTATGTGGAATCCATATGTGTTAGAAACTCTCAATTGAATGATGCTGCTATTACACGTCACATGCAATTTTGTGACGTGTTTTGATGTAGTTTGGGATAGCTAGCTATTTGGCTTATGAAGTAATCACCTTGTTAAGGCTTTTGCCAAGGAAACCCAACTTGGTACTTGGTACCAAGTAAGCTAAAGGAAGCTTATTATTCACAGGGCACCAAGATGTTTTTAAATTCAGTTTTGAATGCAGGAGGAAGACCGGAGTACCCGGAGAAAAACCTGCGGGTGCGGGATTGGTGGTGTTCGTATCTAACTATTTAGCAAAGTTTTACCTTAATAAAGTAGCTGAAGTTAAAATTTCCTAAAATGTGCAAAAAATCCAGGAAGAGAACACTTTTCCTATTCATTTATCATCTTGTTTAGGCTTTCGCCAAGGAAACCTAAATTGGTACCAATTAAGCTAAAGGAAGCTTATCTTCAACAGGGCTCCAAGATGTTTTGAAATTCAGTTTTTGAATACAGAAGGAAGATCGGAGTACTCAAAGAAAAACTGCAGAAGCAAGTATGGACTGAATACCAAATGCACATAAAGTGCCAGGCGCTGGAATCGAACCCTGGACCTCACTGGTGTAAGGCGAGGGAACTACCATTGTGCCAACCCGCTCCCCCATTACAAAATTTCCAAAAAACAAGATTTTTTTAACTGTAAAAAAATATATTTTTCTTAAAATTCTTGCTGGTACAAATTCTGGGGTAATTACCCTATTTACTCGTCCAATTCAACTATGTATTTTCTGAATGTATGTCACTGTAGCATTGGGTTATTTCATCCTAGTGTGCCAAAATTGATGTCAATATACTTTTATAATGCTTAATCATAGAGTTGGGTGATTAGTCAAACTATTGAAAGTTGGAATAATTAAAAAGTTAAAGGTTTTTCAGTCGGAAAATAGTTGAATTGGACGAGTGGATAGGATATTCCACAAGGTCGTGGGAATTTTAATTAATGTCAGAACCTTGAGTTAAGGTAATGAAAGAAATGCCTGTGAATTTGAAAAAAATAATACAGAAAAAGTCCACACATTTTTTAGCAAAATTGCAAAAAACATTTAACTTTATATCTTCCAATCTACTAGGCTTGGACCTTGACAACATTCCTTATTTTTGATTTTTATGTTTTATAGTAAACTGGATACACAACGGGGATTGAAAAAAAAAAGATTTCCTTGTGAGATAAAACAATAATTGAAATAAAATTATCTCCGACATTAATATTTCTACTTATGTGAAATACCAACTTCAGAAGTCAAGGTTTTCTATGTTTGAAACAAAACAAAGATTTCGTTGAAAATCTTTGAATAAAATGTGACAAAAAGCTATTCAATTGCGATTTTTGAAGCAAAACACATTTTGAATGAACTTTCAAAATGGTATTTCATGATAATTAGCATAGATTGGCGTGGCTAATACATATTGTTTGCTGTCAACAGTAGCACAGTGTAATATTTTATGGGTAGACAAATTCAAAGGGGAAAAATTGCTTTTCCAATTAATTTAATTTTGGGTCTACAAAGATTCCTTACCCATAACCACTGGAAGAAAATTCATACTACATTGTATTACAGAGATGCCAATAAGTATCACTAAAAATTCCAGAAACTTTCAACAACAAAAAACAGAAAATGCACATAAATTTTGGCAAAAAAGCTGGGAAATGGGCTGAAAACAGGCTTGCAATCCTTTGGAAAATCCAAAAACGGGACACGTTGGGAACGCGTAGCGAGCCCCTCCATCAGAACCATGTTACTTTTTAATTTGAAAGATTTTTTGGCAAATAACATGGCTCAGAAAGGTACATAAAACATGGATATTGGCTCAGAAAGGTACATAAAACATGGATAATTGATATATTCTGATCTGAAAAAATTAAAATAGTTTTATCAAGCTAGTAATTGTATTTTTCTTTAACATTTTTTTTCTTTTTTTGCAGTATTGAAATGCGGGACGTCCCACATTTTAAGGCAGGTTTTAAAAGTCTCAAAAGCGGGACTGTCCTGCGAAATGTGGGCGGTTGGCAAGCCTGTGAAAAAAAATAAAAACAAACCTGGGGCATCCATACATATTTTACTCTGAACTTGTGTTCTCATGAAGAAAATGCACACATGTAATTTCCAATACCGATACTAATATCAATTAATTCAACAAAATGCCATAACTGAAAAAGTATGCAACTTTGGGACAAATCATTTGGATGGTATCAATATCTACCAAAAAAAAGCCCAGTCAGTCAAAATATCAAAAGTCATGGGTGACAAGGAGCACCCCGTTGGTAGGATCTCATACTAGTATTGCTTTAAGTGAAACAAATTTAAAGTCCCATAGAAAGCTTATGCGAGATATAAGTGAAATTTTCAAACCGTAAACATTACTAGACTGAGTACTTAAATGACTAAACGATGCTTGTAAGCCGATGTGGAGCGTAATTAACATGATGAAAAGTGTAAATATAATCAATTGATTTTGTTGACTCAGGGATCATCCCCATAAGACATGTATCTTTTCTCCGCATCCAACATCCATGTATGTACATTGTAATATGTGAATATCTTGCAACTCGCAAGTGTTGGTGGATTACTTGTTTGTTTTTGGCAAGGTTGGCACGATTAATTGATTTAAATCAAGATTTAAATCGCGATTTAAATCAAATGATTTTTTTATGATTTAAATCAAGATTTTAGATTTTCTTGATTTTTTCACTTTCTTATCAGAATTGTCAATATATTTTCCCCTGCATTCATACAGCTTATAGTTTTGCTCAATTCTAATGTAAATTTGGTCCATAAACCCTCACCAAGGTAGCATTTCAACATTACAACTTGATTTATTCAGTCGGCAAATGTGTAATAATTCACGCAGCAAAATTCATATATTGATTTTTTGATTTTTTTTTTAAATGATCATTGTCCAATCCTGGGTCAGTAATTTGAATCATTTACACTTTTTTGAAGATCAGAAACAGTTGATGTTCACATTGAAAGTGTAACACGAGGAGCAGGTGTAGAACATAAATCCTCCAAAAAAAATATTAAAAAAATAGATTAATATCAAAAAATTTTAAAACACACAGTGATTTTTTTTATTTTATTTTGTTAAGGTCGTGATTTGCTTTCACAACCTTCAATCAATAACAGTTTAAATAATGTAAACTTTTGTTTAAGTTCAGAATGAAGCACATGTTTTAAAGTGTGACAACATAAATCAATGAAATCAAAAAGAAAAATGATTAAAATCAAAAAATCAATTCAATTAAAACATTTTTTTTTATTTGTCAAAAAACCTACCCTAGATTAGTTATTTATAATAATACATTCTTTAATATCAGAAGTACTTACTATTCTTATTCAAAATGTAACAAGAGGGGAAGTAGTTGCATATAAATCAACGAAATCAAGTGAAATTTGAATTGAATAAAAATTACTTAAAATGAAACAAATGATTTTTCTAAATTGTGAGGGTTTTTTTCTTACCAACCATGGGTTAATTATTTATATGATGATACATCTTTTAACTTAAGATCAGAAGAACTTAAAGTTTTCATTTACAGAGGAACAAGAGGGGAAGGAGTACTAAGTAGTATCAACCAAAATTCCACTCAAATAAAAAAAAAGTCAATTTAAATATTTAAAAACAAATGATTTTTTTTTTGATTTTTTTACAAAATCATGATTTTTACCAACCTTAGATCAATTATTTTATAGGATAATACATTTTTTCAAGATCAGCAGGACTTATTGTTCTCATTTAAAGAGTAAAAAAGGGGAAGGAGTAGTATATTTAAATCAGCAAAATCAACTGAAATTCCGATCAAATCAAAAAAATAAATTTGAATAAAACAAAAGATTTTTTTGATTTTTTTTACAAAATCATGATTTTTGTCAATCTTAGATCAATTATTTATATGATAATACATTCTAAAAGATCAGATGGACTTAATATTCTCATTTTAAGAGTAATTTGAGGTAGGGGAAGGGTGTAGCTCCTACAAACCTCTGATATGAAAAAAATTGATTTAAATCAAATAAATCGATTTTTTTTTTTGTGGTTTTTTTTTTTATTTTTTTTTTAAATCATGATTTTTGCCAACCTTGGAACTTTTTGGGTGTTTTTTTTACTTGACATTCTAATGAAGACAACAATTTCAAGAGATCATCAAAAATATATTTCTTTTTTTCAATTTTTCCAATTTTGCCTATTTTGATGTTTATTGCAACCATACCCATAGAGACTCATATCAATATCATGATAATTAGGCGTTTTGATAAAAAATAACATATTAAAAGGCTTTTTAAAAAATGACCCATGAAATTTGAAAAATGGCATTAGAATAGAATACCCATATGCCCATCACCACAGGCCTGCACTACCAAAATATCAAAAACAATGGAGATTCAGTTGCAAATGTTCATGGGTGACCTAAAACTAGTTTTGTCCTTTTATATGGCTTTTGGCAGTTTTTACCTTTTAAAACATCATTTTTATAACCTAAAAATTAAATTCTTATGGAATTCTGAGGGTTCTTTCTGAAGGCTTTTTGGTTAGATCTATTATTAGTGGAATTTGAGGGACCTTTGCTCATAAAGGGAGGGGGTGAAAATACCATTTTATTTTTCATGGACATTATTAGTGCCTTTTACCAATTTATTTCATGTTTCATTGAGACAAAACTCTCATGATTTCATGATTGTGTTATGCTTTAAGGATTCTGTGCCAAATGCTTATAACGTTTTAGAACTCTTCTAAGCAATTTTAAATGTTTCTTTAATTTGGCCCAATCTGAGGATATATAATAAAATCTATAAATTTACATTTTGATGAATCATTCTTTAATATTTTGCATGTATACCATTACTCACAGGTTTAATCAAATGAGTTAACAGGAAATTATTATTGCCTCATATGCTGGTAGATAATTTTTTATTCTGGAGCCAAGCTATGATATGTATGTTTTACACATGAAATTCAGATTCAGATTTGTTTGTACATGTAAGTGGGCAGTATTGAAATCAGGGGGGGTAGGACATGACGTCAGCAGATTTTGAAACTCCCATTCAAAAAACTTGAATTTTAACTAACGCTCAAAAATTTCATTTTATGCCCTAACTTAGTGTATAAATATGTGCAGATTTCAAAACCGTTGGGGTTGGGACTTCAACCCCAGAAAACTAAAAAGATATTGTGATTATTATAAAGAACTACTTTTCTTTTCATTTACGCATTGAAATATACGGGCGATACCACGGATGACTACGCATCAAATCTGAGTAAACAGTCCGGTAAACAGGCAATTAAAGGGATCGTCCTACCACCACTGATTGAAATTGAATAAACTGGAAACGAAAATTCCAAAAAATCTTGAACAGGTAGAAAATAGAGTCCTTTTTCGATCTGTCTGATTTCCATGACACCCCAGTGGCATGCACAGATTTTTTGAGTGATGGGGCACAGGCATCAGTTTCCCCCAAATGACATAAGACACAAAAGAAAAGAGTATACCCAAAGTATTTGACATTATTTTAAAAACTGACAAGCAAAACAATAATGGTCTCACAAGCACACATACAACTTTTTCAATGATTTTTAAAACATTTCTTTAGAATTATTTTTTGATGTGTTTTTCTCTCCTCACCCCTTCTCTTCCATTTTTTAATTTGTCCAGATTCTAAATGGACCTTTTCCCAAAACTGTCACACCAAACGGTGGGTGGGAGAGTAACGCACGCCACTGTGACACACAGATTTTGCACACAGAACTTCTTCCAAAGTTGTTTTCATTCCGGGTGGGGGGGGGGTAACTGATATTTGTTTCTGGGTAACCATCCAATCCAAGTTACGCAGGTTTTGAAGGTGATCCTATGTGAGACCAAAAATTGACAAAAATGGGTGAAATGATACCCTATCTGAGACCATAAGTCTACCATATCTGTTTGAATGGATACCCTATCCAAGACTATACATGTTTAATTCAATATCCTATATGAGACTGTACGCAAATGTGACAAAATACTTATTACAAGAAAATGTAATTGTACACTAAATATTTGAACACTCTTAAGAAGTGTGTCTAGGTATTTCAAGGCACCATTCAGCGTTCGAAATAAGGGGGTTTTACATGCACAAATGCATGTAAAATTTGCTCTGTGCATGTAAATTTTTGCCTGTGCATGCAGTTTTTTGTGTTTTTCAGCCCATTTTTGATAAATTGCCTCATTTGTGCATGTAACTTTTATTTTCTATTTCGACCACTGGCACCATTGTCATTAATTCAACCATTCTTTCTTAGTTTGATACCCTATCAGAGACTTAAAAGCAAAATTTGATACCTTTTGTGAGACATGCAGAGTACCATGTTGATTTTGATACCCTATATTGCAGCAGGTCTCGAGACCTGTCCAGGTCTCACCTTTTTGGTAACGCAGGTGGTTACCCGGTCAGAATACCCAGTTACCCGGGTTTTCATTCAACATCATTTCTAATCATTGCTCACTTCACCTGCCTGATGAAGGGCTAGATCCAAAGCCCTCATTCCCTCACAATTTGTCTTCACTGTCTTTACTTCTTTAATTTTTAAGTGCGTTAATAATGAATAAAACAGTATTTCTATTTACCTAAATATTTCTTAAATGGGTTTAGCTGTCAATGATCATCAAATATATTTTAGATATTCAAAAGATATTAACAAAGAGAAACAATTGTATTTTACAGGAATCATGACTGAAGCACTGCTCTTTTACTTTTAAAGGTGTATATCGCCTTTTGGCAACAGTCATTCATATTCTATCCCATTAGAAGTGGATTTCTTACCACACAGAACAAATGAAGTGAGCTAACATTTGCAAAGATTTCGCACATTGAAATCAGTGAGAGTGGAAAAAAGCAAATCAGGAAGGGGAAAGTAGGCTAGTCTCTTTAAATCTTAGAAGATTCATGCCTTACCAGGAAACAGCTTGCTAATAGGCAGCCAGCAAAGCTAGACTTGGCTAAGAATTCAGTCAGCCGGCAAGTATGACAGACTCTACTCCACTCCTCCTCCAAGATGATGACGTTTTATGAGTCGTCCTAAACCCAAGTCAAGTAGTTCAAGAAGAGTTCACACCACAGACAGAGATGACATCATTGTGCATAGAGCTAAACACAGCACCTGCCAATTAAAGAATGAATCGAAATACATTATTAGCATTGGCAAAAGACTTGACATAAATCTACTGTTATACATGTATGTCCTGCTGTAGCTATATATCAGATGTTCTGTATGCAACAATCAGGGAAAAGTGTTGGCATATTTTGCTATACGTCTCAATGATTTTCAAAGGTTCCCCCCTTCCCCCACTCAATGTTGGTCCAAATACAATTAACTAGTTCAAATGTTCTGTCCGTGCATAACAATGCATTTTGTAATCCGTAGTAAAATATTTTGTTAACCCATTACTTATTCTATTCACTGGAGTCAATAAGTATATATAATCTCCACTTGAGAAATTGCAATCCGTAACAATCCTTTTGTGTTTACACGATAAAAAGCACAACTAAAACCGCCAGACGTTTTTGCTTTAGTCAAAGACAATAGCCTATCCTATACTTTGATTGACAGGCCTCTTTTGTGCAGTAAGATTAATTCGATACTTCTTTTGTCATTTACAATTTGTAAACTATTTGTAAGAGATCTGTAAATTAAATCCTTTGTCTGTTAATGAGATAACTTACGACAAACTTGAACAGGCTAAATGTCATTATTTTATCCAACAATGAAACTGGGATGGAGGGGAAGGTAGTCAGTGTTACTGCCCATGTAACTGTACCATGATACAATCACAAAGGAACCACCACGAGATATGGAACCCGGTATGTGTGGTTACTGAATTTGCTCGCGCCTTCGGCGCTCGCAAATTCCTGGCCTCCGGCCTATTCTCGCACCTTCGGCACTCGATGTTGATCATAAAATAAATTCAGTCTTTGACAAAGACTAAGGGGAAGGGTATAAGAGGGAATATTGTCTTAGCACATTTGACTTGAACATCATTTGCTGCAATTGCTACTACAAACGGTTGAATGGAGACAAAAGAACTCATCCATTCCAACGACTTTTTTTCCTTGATTGTAAATAAAGGGTGTACATTTGTATGTAACATGTTGCCAGTTACAAGACTTTGAATACAGCTTATGTCCTACTGTATCTAACAGACATTGATTCTGATAGGCTAAAAGGGTGTATGTAGCATGTTTCCAATTACAAGTAACACAAATCGTGTTTTTTGTTTTCAGGATCCACTTTCACTATGTTTTACCTGATTTATTTTGAGTAAGAAGAACATGTGTAAGCCTAGTTTATTACTATACCTCATAAATATTTATTAGGCAATCCTGAAATATAATTGGACAGTTCAACCTGATTCGCATGACAGCATTTTGCCTACTTCCCCGATTGCGCTTAACGCCCACGCAGGGAAAAAATGAAAAACTATCGCACCCCTACTACCGCACCCCTCGGTTATCAATTGGAAATTCATACGGTGACCCAGAACAATATACATTTTAGGTGATTTTTTTATTTTGCTTATTTTACGTTCAGTGAAATATTTATGAGGTATAGTAAAACAAATACAACATGGATTATTTCGGGAAGTATTGAAAATTCCTGATCCCTCGTTGTTGGATGCGTGTGACTACTTCCCTCAATACCATGTTGTATTGTATAATACACATCATTGCTTAAAAATGTAACTTTTGCTTGAAAAAAAAGTGAAAAACCATGATTTTGCTGATTTTTTGTGATTTTCGCATTTTTTGACATGACGTCACTTATCATGACGTCACTGTGAACGTCATACAAGGTACGTTTTCACTTTTGGTACCAATGGACTTGTGAGGGTCATAGCTATCCACCAGTACCCTACACTTGATGTTTCATCAATCGGTTTCCGAGATCGTAAGGGGGAGGGGGGAGGGCGGAAAAAGGTGGGTCAAAAAAAAAACCTGGCTCTTTTAGGGTTAAATTGTGACCCTTAGGAAACAACTACTAGCCTCAGTAAATAAAATACCCTCCTAGGCCTACCCTCCCTCCCATGTGTCTGTCATAAATAAGGTTTTGCAGTATCAATTAAAATTATAGGTACAGGTAATTGTCTCCTTTTCTATTAATTGAAGTTAAGCAAGAATGGTTATTAAGACATAAGACATAAGAATTTATTTCTTCCACATGCAAAATTACAGTAACAACATATTAAAAAATAGTACAATCAACTGTATATTCAACATCGTGGAGGAGGACTGGGAAATAAGCATTAAGCCGGTCGGGTCCCAGACTCCAAATATCTAGATAAATTACACATGATAGTTTTACAAGAAATCATAAATTCAGCATCCTATCCTCTCAATTCCACAATGCGATGGCCACAGAGTCGAAAGAAAGGACAGAATGTTTCAATATGGTTATTTCATTGTGATCATTTACATGTATGTATGCCATCCTCACAATCCACAATGCGATGGCCACAGAGTAGAGAGAAAGGATGGAATGTTACAT
>JXSR01S004236.1:25116-40250 GCA_000969725.1 Ophiothrix spiculata
TGTTATGTCTGAGTAACCATGGAAATTGGAATAATAAGGACGTTCGCTCTCCTGATCAATTCAAGGATTAAGTTTTACCAAGAAAGATTTTTGGATAAGATCAATAATCCTATTTAGCAAATGGTCTATAGATTATGACCTGGGATTAGTTTTATGAAACCGTCTTCCATTTGTCCAAGTAGGGAAAAAATGGTTACACATCCAGGTTTGAAAAAAATAGAGCAGGTCTGTTTGTATGTATAGAATGGACATAATAGGCCTATAGGGACCTACGCAGACATATACAATTATTAAAGTTCGATTGTAAATTTATATCTTATGTTCATTGCTCATATTTTCTTGCCATGATCATCTTAGATATTTGGGTCAATAGTGTAGCCTGCATTAGAGTAAATCTTTGGAAGAATGACTTCTATGAAATTTTATTAAATTTTTGTCAGTTTAGACATAATTTCGTTATTGTTATGATAACGTTATAATTTCATTATATTATATCGTAAAGTAAGAATACGAATATGCTTTTTTAATAGGTAAAACTCATGTGAAACCCATGATTCTACTGAGCTAATGTACAACAGATATTTTGTTACTAATTCGAGTCTAATCCGTCATCGTAAGTCGGATTTGATGCCCGATTAACGATTGATTGTTGATATAACTTAATCGTCTTGTAAACAGAAGTGCATTGGCCTTTCCGGACACCTGTGACCATCTCCTGAAGAGCGTGCTCATTTTACTCACAAACAGAATTTGTTTATTTGCATTATTTGGCATCAGTAATTTGCACTTTTAAGATTACACTTGAGTAAGAAGTCCGATTTTTTTTCACCAAGATTTACACTTTTGGTGTTGAGATTTCTAATGGTTTAATATATATTTTTCCGAGATTTATCATTTATATCCGCAGATGTTTTCATTTTACATTTTCAAAGGATCTCCTCTTTGCAGATGTTAACGGCATGTAGCCACGATCATCAATGTGAACTTAAAAAGACTGGTTTCATTTTACTAATTTTATTTCATCTATAACTAACTTATGTCCATATAAACCATTCATGATCTAATAAAACATTTTTAGAGAAACTATGATGTTTTCAGAATATGTTTTACATTCCTAAAGAATATAGTAATTCATTTTAAAATCAAAAGTTTACGTTTAAAATTAAAAATTTAGGAAACTGAAGCACTGCTGTGAAATATTGTAAATTAAGGAATTTTGTGGTAAATCATCATTTAAAGAAAAACTTCGCTTGTTTAATATTGATTCTCTATCATGTCTTTTCTTGATTCCCGGTGTGAAAGGAATCTTAGTACCCCTGAAATGGTAGTCCGCCTTCCATAGACCATAACGGAGTAAAGCGTGAAACTAATGTTGCGTGAGAGTTGTTAGCCTATACTTTACTGTACAACCCGGACAATAAGAACGGGGGACTTACATTCCTGCTACACCAATGTACACCGGAGGTACTCATATTGACATGGTATAACTAAGTATACGCGTATTTAATACTGCCGTTTGGGGTTGTTTTTCAGAGATAGTATAGCGAATGCATGTTTTCGTCACAGATAAACGTGCCCAATTTGTGAAAATTGGGTATGTTTAGAAAATCTGTACAAAAGAACTCAAGTTACTCAAATTGGGTGCTTTTCTGTCATGGGTGGGTTTTGAGTCATAAGTGATGGGTCACATTTTCAAAATCAGACACATACAATTTTTTTGAGCATCCCCAAAAATACCCTTTTATGGATGTCGTGTAATCCATTCAGTGTGCTTGCATCCCTTACTCATATAGTAATATAATAGGTGATTGAAATGGGCTTTAAAAGCAGCATTTGATACATTTTCTGTCAAAACTCATAAATAGTATCTCTTAAGTGGCGACACTAGGAGGGGGAACATGGGGACATTTCCCCAAAAAAAGAATCCCCCCGCAGTTTGCACCCCCAAACAACAAATCAGAAACTTTTAGCGCAAATTAATTACCCCTTTTATTTATAAATTTGCCATAAAATGTACAAATTTTGCGCGCATACCGCGTATTTCACTAAAACTCCATTATTTTAGCTCAAACCAAAATAGGTGTTTTTAGCCAAAATAAACAAATTAGTTTCACAATTTTGCGCGGTACGCGTGCGCGTTATTCTTTTTTTTCAAAAAATTGCTTCCCCCCGAAAATTGTCTTACCCCCTGTTTGCCCCCCCCCCCCCCGAATTCAGATGCTGGCGCCGCCACTGGATTCAATAAATTGATTAATTTTATTTCAATTGATTAAATTTTCACAGAAAGTGTGTTGATCCAATGAACGACTGAATGGGCTATCTTTGTACTTAAATGTGGCTGGTTTTTCTAAAAGGGAATTTTATTTTACCTGTCATTAAATAACAACTTTAAACTTGTTATGTCTGAGTAACCATGGAAATTGGAATAATAAGGGCGTTCGTTCTCCTGACCAATTCAAGGATTAAGTTTTACCAAGAAAGATTTTTGGATAAGATCAATAATCCTAGGATGAGCCTGGATTGAGCGGCAAATGGTCTATAGATTATGACCTGGGATTTGTTATATGAAACCGTCTTCCATTTGTCCAAGTCGAAAAAAATGGCAGACCTATACAATTAAGTTCGATCGTAAATTTATATCTTATGTTCATTGCTCATAATATATATTTTCTTGCCATGGTCATCTCATATATTTAGGTCATTAGAGGAAATCTTTGGAAGCATGACTTCTATGATTGTTTATTAAATTTGTCAGTTTGGACATAATTTCGCTATCGTTATGATAACGTTATAATAATATCGTAAAGTAAGAACACGAACATGCTTTTATAATAAATAAAACTGATGTGAAACCCATGATTCTGAGCTAATGTACAACAGATATTTTGTTACTATAATTCGCGTGTAATCCGTCATCGTAAGTCGGATTTGATGCCCGATTAACGATTGATTGTTGATATCACTTAATCATCTTGTAAACAGAAGTGCATTGGCCTTTCCGGACACCTGTGCCCATCTCCTGAAGATAGCATGCTCATTTTACTCACAAACAGAATTTGTTTATTTGCATTATTTGGCATCAGTAATTTGCACTTTTAAGATTACACTTTTGGGTAAGAAGTCCTATATTTTTTTCCCGAGATTATACACTTTTGGTGTTGAGATTTCTAATGGTTTAATATATATTTTTCCGAGATTTATCATTTATATCCGCAGATGTTTTCATTTTTCATTTTCAAAGGATCTCCTCTTTGCAGATGTAAACGGCATGTAGCCACGATCATCAATGTGAACTTCAACTTTCCGTGACACTTAAAAAGACTGGTTTCATTTTACTAATTTTATTTCATCTATAACTAACTTATGTCCATAACCATTCCTGATCTAATAAAACATTTTTAGAGAAGCTATGATGTTTTCAGAATATGTTTTACATTCCTAAAGAATATAGTAATTCATTTTAAAATCAACAAGTTTACGTTTAAAATTAAAAATTTAGAAGCACTGCTGGGAAATATTGTAAATTAAGGAATTTTGTGGTAAATCATCTTTTTAAAGAAAAACTTCGCTTGTTTAATATTCAGAGAAGTCTTTATGAGTGTTCATATAGAACATGGCTAATAAAACTGATATTAAGAAATTCATCAGATCTTTTCAAAGATCTGAAATACGATGCACAGATTTGGTGAAAAGGGGTTTAACTACATACTGAACCGGATTAATCAGTTCATCGTAAAACTTTTTAATCAACACAAGCTTTCACTGAGACGAACAATCTGTCATATTATTATCAATTGATAAGAATAATGATTGCCTTAGTAACAAATGACAAGTTCAGGTTTAGTTGTCCTATTGGGTCAAATTTTACACTGCAATAAATTCTTGAATAATTATTTTGTTTAAAGGTAAAGCTTCTTTACAATTGAGTTGCAGCCATTTACCATGACTCCATTAGACCAGAAACTATAGAGTTTGTGGACGTGGGAAGGTGATTGTCTATATCATAATCATAAAACCATGTCATCGGACTTGGAAAGTCAAATTTTGTAAACAATAATCATGTCATTATTTTCTGAAATTGTTTATCTATCATGAGAAGATGATGGAACATGAAATTCCATTATTATTAATTCCATTATCCGTAGGGCCAAGGTCGATCTTTATTTTACTTCATACATTTGTATAAAAGTGTCATCAAGGTCGACGATCTTGAACTTGAATTAATCAAATCGAAAATTCACGGCTTTTCCAAATTGTCAAGACAAAAGATCCGACAAGCACACAGAAAACAAAACAGGTCTCACAAGCTCTCAAGCTGAAAAGGTTCATTGAGAGACAAACAAGAAAAAGGTCTCACAGAAACTATTACTTCACTCACTCGCTTTGCACCAAGGAGTGGAATGTGGCGGGTTCGATCCTCGGTCTCGGTGCTGTATGTGTAATTGGTTGCCAGTCCAAACTTGCTTCCGCATGTTTTCCTCCGGGAGTTCCAGTTTTCCTCCTGCATCTGAAAACTGGCAAATAAATCTGACCATCTGAGAGAGGACCCTCATGGAAAGCAGTGCTAGACACTGGTGAAGCTATAAATATGCCATATTCATTTAAACCTGAGGCTGGGGAAACTTTGGGCTTGAATCAGTCACAACACCCTTCTAGCAAAAACCCCTGTAAGCAGGCCCGTAGCCAGGATTATTTTGAGGGGGTGCGGGTTTTGAGGAAAAATTTTCGTTTCGGTGGACCCTAAACTAATTTCAGTGGTTTTCAAAAAATGACCAAAAAAAAAAAGGTTTTCAGTAGTTTTACATGCATTTTGTGTAGAATCTTATAAATTTTGGGGCTTGGGGGGGGGGGGGGTGAGGACCTTCCGTGGATTTTTGTAAACCTTTTTTGTACATTGTCAAATTGGGGGTGGGGGGGGGGGCGACGCCGCCGGCGCACACCCTCCGGCTACGGGCTTACCTGTAAGCATGGCAGTGAAGCGAAAGTGCATTCTTTTACGGGTGATAATGTTGTCACTTGTCAGGCCGAATCCGCAACCGTCGCGGCACCAGTGGCGTGCCCAAAGGGGCAGTTCGGTAAGTCAGCCGGGGGATAAGGTCCATTCGGGGATATGTACAATAAAAAAAAACAGCCTGAAAAAGAAAGGGATGAAGAGAAAAAAATCAAAAGAGAGGAGAAGAAAAATAGTTTGATATGTATTAATTAAACTCGTTGAAAAAGATGTCTGTGCGCTTGTGAGACCTTTTCTTTTCGGTGGTCAGTTTTCAAAAGCTTGTGCCCACCACTCAGAAAATACTGGGCACGCCACTGCGCGACACTCGTCGTCAGACAGACTAAAGAAAGTTGTCCGAAACTTCGTCAGGTGCAAGAATAGAACTTGGCAAACCAATTTAACAAAAAGAGCTCAATCCTATTGTTTCAAGTAGTTTCTCGAAGTCTTGATATATTTAAAAGCTCAGAAGCCTGTGAGCAGATCTGCGAGTGGTGAGAAATTTTAGGCTGCATAATGGAAGCACTAGTAGCCCAGAGGAAGGCAGAAACTCTCTCTCTCCGGATGGGGGGTGGGGTGTGCCAAGTGTGCGTGGTGTTGGGTTTTTTTTGTGTGTGTTTTTTTTTGTGGGGGTTAAACACTTCATTTTCATTAAGCAATAAAACTTGATGTAAAGGGTGCAATTGATTTTTAATTGAAAAAAAATTAAATCCCCCCCCCTCCCCCAACCCTTACTTATGTTTAAACTTGAAAACGTAGAATGTAGATCCCTCATACTAATTTTCGGTCAGATATAACGCACAACTGAGGGGGCTATTTGGTGTGTATGTATGTGGGTGTCTAGTCTGTGTGTGTTCATATTAGTTTATATATTCAGCTGAAGTCAAACATGTGCACCAGATCAAAATATAAATAGCCCCCTCAGTTGTGGGTTATACCTGACCGAAAAGTGGTAATGATGGATCTAAATTCAGCATTAGTAACAGGGTAAAAACGATTTTTTAGACAAACTTCCAGTATTAAAATCTTGCTGTTAACAATTTCAGTTCGGTTTTAAATGATTTTTGCTAAAGGATCAACCGATTTTTTTCCATTAATTGTTTTGTTTTTTACTTGTAAAAAGGGGCTTATACATGAAGTCGACTTTTTTATAAACTTTAAATCTTCCTTTTATTAAATTTTAAACAAAATAGCAAATTTTCAGCTTTTAAAATCATGTCTCATCTACGTGGTGTCCAAAAATAAACTACATGTTTTTAAATGTTAATAACTTTAAAACGAAAAATAGTATTACAAATCTAGAAACATATGTGTTGATAGAGGAGACTTGTAGAATTATTTAGGTACCAAAGATTAGTAATCTCCTAAGAAAGAAAGAAAGAAAGAATGTCTGAAAGTTCAAAGAGGTTGAGCCACTGTACCATACAGTGTTGACACTCTTCTGTCAGTTCACCTTGCACACATGACGCCTAATACAACAAAACAATTTAGAATGGCTTTATTAGTGAACATTTTCATGAAGAATCATATCGCCCAAGAAAAAAAACCCTAGTCCTTTCAAACCCATGATTTAAGTATGCCCGATTACCTTTTTGCTATCTGTAGGACAGTACATCTCAAAACTATGGACTCTTCCTGACTTGAAACAGAATATTTCCATTGAAAACATGAAGATCAGAAAGAACACATGCACAAACGTCCAGAACTTTGTCGTTAGAGTAACAAAATGTTAAATCTGCAAGGAGGCCATCTAGAACAAAGTCTGTAATACTGGGCAGCTTTATCTTGATTAAAAGAAGGTAATTTAAAATGTCCCTGAGTGTAACTTTTAATGTTTATTACGGGGTAATCTTGTTGTGCACCATTTAAAGATAAGCATAATACTAGAGTCACTTTACGCTTTGACAAATGAAAAAAAACATCTTAATGAGCACTATATGTAATTATTGAGACAAAACCACAATCAAACATCTTCGTATTAACATTGTAAAAGCTGTTATGCTGCATAGTTCAGTAAAATATTCAAGGATGATTCCCTTGTCTTCAAACATTGATCCCTCCCCTACATATGAGTCGCACATTTATTTTTCTTCTTATGCATATTATTTACGGGCTATAGGGAAATGATTTTATTTTGTAAAAGTAGTTTAATACGATGGAAAAAAATAATACTTTGTTTTCAAAATGAAAAAAGAAGGCGCCGACGGGATTCGAAACTGGGACCTCTCGCACCAAAAGTAGGCTGTGAGACCACACTGACATGGAGAGGGTATTTTTACTATATATGTGATGCCTCACCCCGAAAAGGGGGACTTTGCAACAGAACCCTTTTCAAGAAAATGATGAAAATAGGAAGCAAAAAATAAAGAAAATAATAAGAATTTCCAGCAGATTTTCTATTGTAAAATTGCATCGCCTTGATCAATTTCAACAAATAAGGTGTCATTTTAAAGCTTAGAGAATGCTGCAACTAATGAAATGATAAAATAAAAATTGATATCATCTGCAAAGTCACCCCTTTCGGGGTGAGCCATCGCATATATGCTCATAATAGACAAGTGCCGCTTATTGATCACTTCCGGGGTAACATGATGTTTTGCGTAAAAATTTGATGTTTTATTTGACCAAGCGTCACATTCTTTTACGCGAATCGTGTTTTACCCAAAAATTACCGCAAATATTTTGGTAAATCTGTTAAAGAAAAGTTGTCGCCCTCTTTTGACAAAGTGGCTAAAATAAGTCCAGAACCGTAGATTTTAGGTAAAACGCAAAGACCTAATTTGACCTCACTCAAGGAAAATAAACACTTGCAAAATCACACGAAAAGACACTTATATTTCCAAAAATTGCATTTTTTAAAATTTCAAAATGTTTTCATAACATTTATGCTTCTAAGGGCCAGTTTGGTTTGAGATTCTATGCTACTTTGGCGAGTTTACAGGCTTTTTAAACTAGGACATCCAAACTCATGAATATTCATACGCATGTCGAAAACGACCTTTCCTGTCATTTTTCATGAATAAAAAAATAAAACAAGGGACATTTCAGCGAGCTGAATTCTGGCTGATCTTTATTTGTTTTCATCTCATATAATAAACAATAATAATGGATACACTTTTGAATTATATTACATAACACTCTATATAGAGATGTGGATGCCATCAATAATGCAAAGCGTGTGGCAGAATATTATTCAAGATATAAAAAATAGTTATACATGTATTATGCCTTCATAGATGTATTAAAACGAAACGTACCACAAGTGATATATTTCAAAAAAAGTAATTTATTGACGTCAAATAAGGATGCAAGATAAAAATTGAACATGAACATAAAATAAAGATCTATGCGTACTAAATGTTGACTGCAGGGGATTTATATTGAGTGAGGGTGTGCTTTTTAAGATTTGTTTTAAAGGAAGCCAGATAAACAAAATTTGTAATGTTAGTGTCTAGTTTGTTCCAGTTGATAGGATCCTGTGTTTTTATATTATTACATGACAAAGAGTGTTAAATGTCAAACGCCATAATGTTAAGTTCCCTGATATTTTCTTAAGGTGTTACAAGGGTAAAAATATATATTTTTGGAAAGATTACCATACCTACCGATTTTTCAATTCTATTTGAAGCGTTACATTATATACCGGGTGGAACAAATAATTCTTATACCCTAAAAAGTTCATGAAATTTTACCATTTCTTCTGGCTGAAACCAGTTTTGCCAGAAGCGTTTATAATTTTGGTAGTATATATCATGATATGATGATGTAGCATTTAGACAATGCGCTGTTCACTCAGCTTTTGAAAGGGCGGTTTTGATTTTTTGGTGAAAACTTAATATTGTTCCACTTCTTGGTAATATTTTAGATTATAAAATTAATATCTAAAGATTAAGAAGTAATTTCAAATATGTTATAAAGAATAATGTCAAGTTCCGATTGTTATCTAAGCAAATTTGAGTTATCGTTTATACAATGATTTAAACGTGTGTATTAAACGTTTAGCAGTATCCAAATGGTATCCGGGGCTTGGTTGTATGCACATTGAAACAGAGAGCTTAATATGTACGGTCAATAGTATCTTTTCAAAGAACACAAAATAATTGACGTAACAGTTTTTCAAAATATTTCTCCGCAATGAAGCAAATGGTTACTTGAACTTTTGGTTTTATGATCCTGGTGAACCTAGTACATGTAAAAAAATAGTTTTTTCTCTCTAGGCTGCCGTCAACTCAAGACAGTGAAAAAATATATATATTTGTCTCAAACTGGGCTTATGTTTTTTCTTATACAACTCATCTCATGCTCAGTCATGGACCGCCTTTAGAGGATAAGTTCCAGTGCCGAGAAGTTAAAGTAGCATAAACCGAGCAGGCAGAAACATCCAACACCTGTTGAAACGGAGAGCTAAAATTGTGCTGTCGTAATATATATTCCTGAAGACCAGTAACGAGCATCACCGCTGCAACGAACGAATAGCGTTCAGAGTTTTTCGACTTGCACGCTCAGCGTATGCCGATCGATGTAGCGCAAGCCATTGTAACACGCGTAGTATGTTGAGCACAAATCGGCCATTGAATTTGTTCAAACTCTAAAAACACCGCATCATCGCTTCTTTAGTGGGAGGTATTTTTGAGCACCATTTTTGTTTGCAGTCTTTCGTCGTATATGATCGGCGGCAAGGGCAAGTCCTCCCAAGCCCTGGACGCCAGCCATGAAGTAGAATCCAGCATCAAAACTCCCGCTCTTATCATAGGCCAATCCTGTGAAAATCAAACAATACAGTAACTTTATCACGGAACAAAGAAAATAATCGTCGTCGTCGTCCTCTTCTTCAACCTCTACTTTTCCATCTGATTCTCTCTATCTTTTCCATCCTCCACTTCTTCCTTATCCTGTTCTTCCTCTTTCTCCTCTTCTTCCTCCTCCTATCTTCATCATCGGCATATTGCAATTTTGAATCGAAACACGCACTGCCATGAACGCATTGGAAGAATCTTTACCCTTAGCTACCGTTATCATTAATATTGCACTGACTGTGTAATGATCTCTATCTACCCCTAAATTCATTTTTTTAATATGATCTTAATCGCCATTGTCATCTTCATTCTCAACCCTAACCATATCAATTCTAGTACAACATTCCAGAGCGGCACATTTGGAACACCATTATGTACAATTTTAGTACAAATTCAAAAATTTGTACTAGAATAAACTAAAACTACTAGAATTGTGTTCCAAATGTTTGCTCAGGAATGTTGTACTAGAACTGTACTCGATTCCAGGGTATTAGCAAGGTTGATTGCCCTGAATTCAACAAAACAAGGCAAACGACGTACAGACAAGCAAAAGGCGGTATTTCTGAACTAGAAATAGAACAACTAACCGAGAATGAAGAACAAAGTAGAATGGAGAGGACCCATTGAAGCCTTATTTCTTTATTATTTATTTCTTATAACATGTTGGTTGACCTACCTATTATGAAAGAACAGATAAGCCTCGATACGCCACCAACAGTCATGCGCCAACCAAATGCCTTAGAAAGAGACTTTTTGCCCACAACCTCTTTTAACTTCAAATCTAGCAACGGAAAAGTTCCAGCAAGACATAACAAGAAGCAGCCATTGGATAATAATATTGCACCAAACGACACACAGTATGAATCTACTAAAAGTGATATAGTTGCTCCAATGAAAATTAAATATAGATAGTTTTGAACAGATATTATATTTCTTTCGACAAGTGGCATATAGATGATGTTACCTATGAGGGCCCAAATAGCAGTTAATGATGCTAAGAATGCTGCCTGGTAAGACGTGAGTCCTTTGGTTAAACATCGAGGAATAAAATAAACGACCCAGCCAGTTATAGTACTATTTATACTCCCATAAGAAATACTTATAGCAGTATACGAGAAATTAGTAAAGAGAAATAAACCCGACGTTTCCGAGCAATATTTCACCAGTTCCTTCAATCTATTAACTTTGATGTTCAAACTCGACGGTGGCCAGATAGTTTCAGATGCTTGGTAATCTTTTGAGCTTGTGTACGAGACTGCATCAGTATCTCCTATATATACTTTTTCAGTTTCAAATTCATTAGCAAACGGGAGACTTGGATTGTGTAAGAGAATGCCACTTATAACCATGTGAAACTGAAGAGCGCCAAATAAAAGGATTGTGTTCCGCCAACCGTAGGTGTCTAAAAACAGCTGTGCCAATGGTGCACAGACCATGATGCCTACAGTGCCACAGATATAAGCTATGCCAGTGGCTAATGCGTAGAACTTGTCGAAGACACGTCCAAGCAAACTGTAGCACGTAATTTGGATTAAAGATACCGACATACCTGTAAAGAAGGTGTCCCAAAAAATAGTTATGGTTTATTCCGAGCTGGGACCATAAAACCTAGGTTTTATGGTGAGCTGGGACCATAAAACCTAGGTTTTATGGTCCCAGTTCAGAGTCTTGTCGATATGTATCGATCGATGCCCATTGACGCGCAGTCTTTACACGCACCATGCACATAGAATAGCGCGTGTACAAGACTGCGTGTCGATGGAAGTCGTGCGATGCATATCGACAGACTCTGAATAAACCATTACATGTAGAAATATGATTGTCTGCAAAAACTATATAGCACTTATAGCCAAGAAAAGTTGCAAAAATAATGACAAATTCCTCTTCTACGTCATAAAATTGTGGTTAAAGATAAAGTGTGATTCTACACAATCAAAGGAAACAAGAGAAATGGTTCAAAATAAAATTACACTAAACCAACATGATTACTTTCTTTGGGGTTATCTTATAGACAGTACATCTCAAAACCCTGGACTCTCCCTGAGATGAAACAGAACAATAGTAGTGAAATCAGGAAGATCAAAACTTTGCCGTTAGCATGTTTCAAATTCAAAATGGCGGCTACATTGACCACTAAAATAGTATACCTTTACTAAAATTGAAAAAACGGCATTTGAAATGCTTTATATGAACCAAAAAATAACATTAAGACGCCAACAATCATTTTCCCCTAATTATGAAAGTTATTTTGTTTAACATGTTTAAAGGAATTTTAACCCCAGATTTGCGCATTAAAACGTCCGGTGGCCATTTTGGATCTCAATAGGGCTGCCATTTTCATATTAACTCTCTGCAGGCGGCTGGCACGGTGTCGTGCCCAATTGAAGCCTATACAACTAGGTGGTTTTGTTTACAAACTGAAAACAATTATGAGACAGTCTCCTATTCAGATCAATACAGATCAGGAAGTTGTAAAATACCATTTTATTGTCTTGTATAAAACCTCAAAAGATTAGACAAATCATTACAATGGGCAATTATTGGATTAATCAATAATCAATTGAGTGAATGAATAGGTTATAAAAATAAAGTGATTAATGCTCTTCAACTCCAGAAATTATCAATTTTAGACATTGATTGAAATAGTCACCCACAAACAAAAAGGGGTGACTTGTAGGTATGCTGGTCAAATAGTGTTAGCCTTGAAAACTCACAATTCGGGGCATGATCTTTGTGTGTCTTGTATGATCTTGGATGCCAGTTTGAAGATTGCGACAGCATTGGAAAACTCATATGTTTTAACATCTCAAGCGTGTTATAGGACTATTAAATGAAGGTAAAAAGTTCATTTGGTAAAGCCCGTGGGTTTCTTGGACATTCCCGGATAATCTAATAAAAGACAATGGTACAACTTCCCCATAAAGCAACCTTTAGATTTTTGATAATTTTTAACTTCTTGAGTTGTTTTATCACCTGATTCTTTTCTACAAATTTACCATTGGTAATAGAAGCTAGGAGTACAAGCACAGGAACATTGGTCGCAAATGATGAGGCCGTTACTGACAAGGCCGACACCACTCCTCCGATTATTCCTAGCACACGATGGTCCAATTTACTTACAAGGATACCTGACACTGGAGCTAAATGGGGAAAAAGAGAAAGAAAGAAAAAACATCAACAAGAAATCACATTTCAACAATCAGAATGATCTTTCTTAAGATTATACCAACATTTCATCCATTTTTTCTACCATTATGTGTCATTAGCGGGCTAAACAACTGAGAGAATGACAGAAATACGTATGTTCGGGCCAATGACACCAGTGTACCCCCCCCCCTTATACAGGTGCGAAAACAAGTAAAATCCGACAATACCTGAAAAATCCCTAACGGCATGTAAAAGTGAAATCATTACGCCAATCATCCAGGTCTGAGTTCTGAACTGATCTCGAAGAGTAGGCAGTAAAACTGACAACGCCTTCCGATAGCCTTCAAAGAGAAATACCACGATACATGTTGCAAGTAGGACCAAGCAAGCCCTGGTTGAAGTCATTGCTGTGAAGGAACTGATATTGCATGCTCTGCAATTGTCTCTTGCTCGTGCAGGTTAAACGTCATGCGTGTGAAATGTCGTGACTTATGAGGCTGAAACGTGAAAGAGAAAGTGAAAACGAAAATGTGTTATAGTAAAATGTCCTTCACTCGTACCACTTATACCCTGAACGACTCAGGGTCGTTATTTCTAAGGTTCCGAAGGGTCAATATTCTCCCGGGGGTAACTGGGTATTCTGACCGGGTAATCACCCACGTTACCAAAAAGGTGAGACCTGGACAGGTTTTGACACTTGCAACATACCAACAATCATGGTGGAATTGCTGTCATATTTAAAACATCTTTGAATCTTACAACAGAAGTTTGACTTTGTCACCATGGACACTCGCATACTTAAAGCTAACTTTGTCACCTTTGAGTATGCAAGTGTAAATGACCCTGTTAATGATATTCAGTATATATCATAGTGTTTCGACCACCACCCTCAAAAGATAATGGTTTAATAAGAAGTTGAAGTTTTCCTGGGTAAAAAGGTTGTTTTATTGGGAGACTTCAATATTCACGTAAACAAGCCAAGAGTCTGGGGTTAAGCGTTTCCTAAACTGTGTTGAAGCCAATGGCTTTAAGCAACATGTTATGTACCCCAACCATATTCATGGAAACATCCTTGATCCTTCATCAAGTCCGCACTGTTTGCCCACATTATCCGTGGTAATGATATTACTGATTTGATATTTAATAATAAGGCTTATCTTGAGCAGAAAACTAATGGATTTATTGAAAGAGCTAAGGGATTCTATCGTGAGAAATTAGTTTCATCAGATGAAAAAGAGATGTAAATAAACTCGTAAACAATCTAAAACACCATAATTTGCCATCTGTTGATTCCACCCAGGCATTGTGTCACCAATTTGCGGAATTTTTTGAAAACAAAATTTCTTTTCTCACGAAGTAAAGGCTAAGAGTAAATTGTACAATTGTGTTGGGAGTGGCCATCTTTCTCTTTCTCTTTGTCTTGCTATTTTTTCCCTTTTCAGCATCTTTTCAAAGATGCATTGGCCAGCATGCGCAGATTAGCCATTTCTGGCTATCCAGGTTGGTACTTTTGTATGAGCTTGGAAGAGACCATGAGTTCATCATGGATCTAATGGCATGTGTCCGTCACGGACCAACCGAGGTAAACAAACAAAGTTGCAAACATTCGTGTTGGGCTGGATCTGGACTACCATGATCTTGATTCTGATACTTGTAAATCATCTCTCAGTGACTTCGTGATTGTGTCGGAGATAGGGTTCTCAAACCTCTATTATGCAGATAAGACATGCAGTCTTGATGTCATTACAACATGGCTACTCAATTTCTGATCTTTTTGTGCGCTATCTTACTGCTATTATTAATACATCTCTGTATGAAGGTACATTTCTCGAGTCATGGGGTCAAGCTGTCATCGCTCCAGAGCTCAACAAGTTTCTTGATCAGAATGAGTAACAACCTGACTTGTGTCAAACATAAAGTTTGTTTCTAAATTTATTGAGAAGATTGTGTGTAGACAGATAACTCGGTATGCATGTCTTGGTGAAAAATTCCAATCAGCGTATACTGTCGACAGGAGTACTTAGACAGCACTTGTTAGGGTCAAAGATGACGTGTTGAATGCTGAAGACAGACGAGAAGTTGTCTTGTTAGTACAGGTGTAATGAGACTGAGTGTCCCCCATAACCAGGTGTCCGGGTCTAATTGAACTACACGGAATAAGTCGCAATCGATGATTTATTGATCGCACACGTACAAGTACG
>JXSR01S004236.1:90168-100552 GCA_000969725.1 Ophiothrix spiculata
TTTTTTTTTTTTTTTACGAGATTACATTGAAAGATCAGCTAGGAAAATGCCTTGAAAACGCCTTCAATTCAAACAGGGAACGCCAGTAACATAACATGCAGTGCAGTACGCGCAGGTTAGAGTACTTAAGTTAAATTGATTACACATCAATGTTGTGTAATCCATCGAAGGGTTTAAGTCAGAAGGGGGGAGAAGCAATCGTGGACAAGCCCCTTTGAAGCAATATTTTAATAATGGGCTGTATCTTAAAAACCAATGATCAAAACTTGACCAAAAATGCAGGAATGGTTTAAAACCTATCCCACATGATGCCTTTGTCAACTGAAGGTGATAGAGGTACAATTGCTAAGTAAAAAATGACTTTGAACTTGGTTTTTGAGTTTTTTGAACCACCCTGTATGTTCTGACATCAGAAGATAACAGTTTAGATATGTTCTGTCATCAGTAGATGTCAGTTTAGATGATATGTTTTGTCTTCACTAGATAACAATTTATATATGTTCTGACATCAGTAGATAACAGTTTAGATATGTTCTGTCTTCAGTATATATCAGTTTAGATTCGACCTGTCATCAGTAGATTACAGTTTAGATATGTTCTGTCTTCAGTAGATATCAGTTAAGATATGTTCTGTATTCGGGTAGATAAGTTAAGTTATATTTTGTCTTCATTATATAAGAGTTTAGATATGTTCTATCATTGGAAGATAACAATTTGAATATGTTCTGGCTTCATTAGATATCAGTTTAGATGCAGATTGGTCGGTCTTTAGTAGATATCACATCAGATATGTTCTGTCATCAGAAGATAACAGCTTGGATGTGTTCTGTCATGGGAATATTACAGTTAAGATATGTTCTATCATTGGAAGATAACGATTTGAGTATGTTCTGTCTTCAGTAGATATCAGTTTAGATATGTTCTGTCTTCAGTAGATATCAGTATGGATATGTTCTGTCATCAGAAGATAACAGTTTAGGTATGTTCTGTCATCAGTAGATAACAGTTTAGATATGTTCTCCCTTTAGTAGATATCAGTTTAGATTCGGCCTGTCATCAGTAGATTACAGTTTAGGTATGATCTGTTTTCAGTAGATATCACTTTAGATATATGTTCTTCGTCAGTAGTTAACAGTTTAATTATGTTTAATGTTCAGTAGATAACGGTTAAGATATGCTCTATCATTGGAAGATAACAATATTATTTAAATACTTTCTGTCTTCAGTAGATGTCAGTTTAGATATGTTCTGTCATCGGAATATTACGGTTAAGGTATTTTCTATCATTGGAAGATAATAATTTAAGTACTTTCTGTCTTCAGTAGACATCAGTTTAGATATGTTCTGTCTTCAGTAGATATCAGTTTAGATATATTCTGTCTTCAGTATATATCAGTTAAGATTCGACCTGTCATTAGTTCAGTTATGTTCTGTCTTCAGTAGATATCAGTTTAGATATGTTCTGTCATTGGAAGATAACAGTTTAGATGTGTTCTGTCATCAGAAGATATCAGTTTAGATATGTTCTGTCATCAGTAGATAACAGTTTAGATATGTTCTGTCATCAAATACAGTTAAGATATGTTCTGTCATCAAGATAACAATTTAAGTATGTTCTGTCTTCAGTAGATATCAGTTTAGATATGTTCTGTCTTCAGTGGATATCAGTATGGATTTGTTCTGTCATTAGGAGGTAACAGTTTAGGTATGTTCTGTTATCAGTAGATAACAGTTTTGATTATGTTCTGTCTTCAGTAGATAACAGTTTACATTTTCGGTTGCCACCAATACATAATATTAAAATTGTAACAATTGGCAACAATAAAAGTGCTTCAAATACCTAGAAATACTTCTTAAAAGTGTTCAAAGGGTATTCAGTTAAATTTTACCTATGATTTCTTGTAATAATTATTTCATTACATTTGCACATGGTCTCAGATAGGGTATTCATTTGAACAGGTATGTCCTGGATAGGGTATCCATTTGAACAGATATGGTAGATTTATGGTCTTAGTTAGGGTATCATTTCACCAATTTTTTAGCTTTTTTGCCAATTTTTGGTCTCACATAGAGTCACCTTGGAAACCTGCAAAACTCGGTGGTTACCTATCAGTTACCCCCACATACACACACACCTCCACACACACACACCAGCCACCACCGACGGGGAATTGGGAAGGTAATGCAGAGTTGTTTGTATGGGAGAGGTGCCATATCCCACAAACATACACATACGCCAAGGAAATGGAGATGGGCACTACAGCCGCCAGCAATAAGCTTCGGTTTCAACTTTACCTTTTTATTTAATATGAATTTTTATTTTCTAGTGTAAGAAAGAGGGATCGTTTTTCAAGTGGATTTTGGCATCGCAGAAAACACGCATCCATTGATGATGAGACTAATTCCAGTGGATCTGAAGATCAGGAGACTGTGGCTCCATTTATCATGCAACCATGGCCTGAATACATACCAGGATTGGGTAAGTACTTATAGATCTGGGGGAGGGGTGGTACTCGCTGAAAGAATGCATCCATTGATGATGAGACTAATTCCAGTGGATCAGAAGATCAGGAGACTGTAGCTCCATTTATCATGCAACCATGGCCTGAATACATACCAGGATTGGGTAAGTACTTATAGATCTGGGGGAGGGGTGGTACTCGCTGAAAGAATGCATCCATTGATGATGAGACTAATTCCAGTGGATCAGAAGATCAGGAGACTGTAGCTCCATTTATCATGCAACCATGGCCTGAATACATACCAGGATTGGGTAAGTATACTTATAGGTCCGGGAAGGGGGAGGGGCTCCCTGAAAGCACTCATCCATTGATGATGAGACTAATTCCAGTGGATCTGAAGATCAGGAGACTGTAGCTCCATTTATCATGCAACCATGGCCTGAATACATACCAGGATTGGGTAAGTACTTATAGGTCCGGGAAGGGGGAGGGGCTCCCTGAAAGCACTCATCCATTGATGATGAGACTAATTCCAGTGGATCTGAAGGTCAGGAGACTGTGGCTCCATTTATCATGCAACCATGGTCTGAATACATACCAGGATTGGGTAAGTACTTATAGATCCGGGGGAGGGGGTACTCATTGAAAGCATGCATCCATTGATAATAAGACTAATTCCAGAGGATCTGAAGACTGTATTTGCGTTTGTTAGGTGTGTGTGAGGGTTGGGGCATTGCAGTGTTTTTGATCAACCCCTAGTTCCTACGTAACCCTCTCAAAATCAACCCCTAGTTCCTACGTAACCCTCTCACAATCAACCCCCTAGTTCCTACGTAACCCTCACACAAGAGGGTTACTCCTCAGTCCATAGGGATCATCTGTACACACATGGGGTCTAAAAACTGTTTCATCAATTTTTAGTAACTTAGTTGACATGCACGACCTAAATCTTTACTGAAATGATCTACAATGCTTTTGGGAGTATTTTTAAATGCTAGAGTAATTTTTGATCCAAATTTTGGCGACTTTTTGGTCAGACCGCAAAACTGCAGCCATCTTGGATTTTGACAAAGTTTCTTCAATATCATGCTCACCTGAAACTGGTATAGGCCTGGTATATGTTTATGAGAACTATAAATGAGAATATATTTGCATGCTTTTGGTAAATTTATGTGCACTCTGAAAGGTGAAAATCACTTGTGTACCATGGCAAATAAAAGAATATTTTCTTCCTTAGGAAGTGTCAACTAGATGATTTGAGCAATGGAAATGAGCTTCATTAGTGGCTTTCTTGGGTTAGCCTAAAGAATTCTTTATTTTTTCCCCAGGTAAGATGTGTGCTTCCTGTGGCACCAGGCGGACTCCTCTATGGCGTGATGCCGAGGATGGCACTCCACTGTGCAATGCGTGTGGAATAAGGTATGTTGTTATGCAAGGTGCTTAGTGATGGTAGGTCTAAAACAAGTTAAAACACCTTTCTTTATCTTGCTCTATGATATGTTGTTACCAAACTGAACATGAAAATAAATACTAAGGGGCTTTAGGCCCTGTATCCATTGGCTGTTCCCCTGTTGCATACTTTGCATATGCCCTTCTTCCACGTTCCATTATCCCCAATTGTCACTCGCCAAACACAGGGAGAATCTGACGTACACAAGGTCACTGATACGACCCCTAAGCAAAACAAATTGTTATTACGTCTGTGTGGCGAGTGACTATTGGGGTCAAAGGAATGCGAAACAAGGGCATATGCCACTTGGGAACAGCCGATGGATACAGGGCCTTATCGTGCACTAAGCACCAGGAAAAGGTACACTTCACACACAAGCATCACACAGTCAAGACCCCTTTTTTGGGCCTCCAAGGCTGCTCTTTAAAGACTTGCAGCACAGTGTTCCTGCTAAAGTCGGATGGTGCGCCATTGGTGCAGGAGCCTGCAAAATTGTCGCAATAGATTTAAAAAATGTGTGAGAAAGGTGTCTTTTCTTGCTTTATTAGCCAATTTTCAGTCTCAGCTTGTGATTTAGGCAACATCAAAATTAGTCGAATTGGCCAGTGGCGTAACCAGAGGGGGGGGGGCAGGAAATGAAATCAAGAAAAGTACAGAGTTAGTACAGAGGTAATGTAACTGTGCAAAATTTAACCCTTTTATGTGTTAGTTTTTTAAAATTTTCCCAAATTTGCGCCAAAATGGCGCAAATGTTGGCAATAATCTAAGAAAAAACTCTAGTTTTCACCAAAATAGTACAAATTTTTATGATTTTTAGCAAAATATGAATGATTTGCTACATGAAAAAATTTGGGGTGTACCTTTTTGTGTCTGAACAAAAACTCTTTCGCCCCCTGCAAAATTGTCTTGCCCCTGCTCGCCCCCTCAACTGAAAATTTCTGGTTTCGCCACTGGAATTGGCGCAAGCTCAAAAACCTTAGCATGAACACTGATTTGCAGTATTTAGTATGACTCAATCTCCAGACTCCTTCTTAAGAAAAAAAAACCCAGAACATTTTGGCTTCAACTACAGAAATTGATTTAAAAATATAGGGGTTGTATCCTATGGTCAAAAAGGCTCTATAAAAATCCTATTACTGTTATCATTATTAAATTCATTGTTAAAATGACTATTTTATCTTGTAGGTACAAAAAGTATCGTGTGCGCTGTGTTCACTGTTGGCATATCCCAAAGAAAGATGGCAAATCTTACCCAAACTGCGCCCGATGCGGAGATCTCTTGCGCATGACTCTGCCCCGCAGAACGCAGTATTTCTGAATCTGCACTTTCCTTCAAGAATTGTATACCAGCACAAGAGATCAAAATAACTCTAAATGGAAAGGAATTATTGATAAATTATTTAAGACCAATTAGTAATCAAATGTTATAGATGACAACTATAAGATAAGACTTTCTTAAATTATGAATATATAACTTATATTGAGATCAAGATATGAATATTTATAAATATTCATTTGTGTACGTATGTCATAAACAGTACTGTCTATTCTTTCCTTTTATTTATACAGCGAGAAATCACTGTATTTTCAAGTTGATGATTTTTGTTTTAATCATGTATGATGAATATTTTTGTTTTTAAATATCATGTATAATGAATGCATTCATCATTTTCAATTGTAAATTTCTTAATTTTTAGCAAAGATTTCTTTGCACACTTTTTATAATCATAAATTTTACATCAACATTTTAATTTCATGTTTCCATTATAAAAGTTAATTTTGTAATCACACAATGGCAATTTTTCACATTATGTTCAATGTACTGGACTTTAAATTATTGTATCTAAACTTCTAATGATACAGGACGCATCAGTATTCTGAACCTGTAAATTTTGTTTTTAACTGTTTTAATAAGAGACAAGGGCTCAACCAGGCATTTTCAGTTCATAGTTCAAACTATGGGGCAATCTACACGGGATTACAAATCCAGATGAAAACGCATCTCCGTAAACCGCTTTGCAGAAGACTGTGGCTACATAGGCGTCAGATCCGGATCTGCTGCAGAGCATTGAGTGTACGCATACGTGCAAGCAGTCTACTGAGATGCGCTACTCCGAGATGCGTTTGCATCTGGATCAGCACTCCGTGTAGATTGCCCCTGTGAGTTTAGATTTATGATTATGCAACATATTTATTTGTCTAGTTAAATATATGACAATATTTTTATTTAGTCTATTGAAAGACTTGCAGATATTTTGACAAAGATATTTTGAAAATAGATATAGATAGGCCTGATTAAAATATTGGTACTATTTTAGCACTTTACAAGGTGCTTTTGTGTTTTAATGAACATATGTAATATTTTCAGTTACTGGTGTTCATTTATTCTGTTCTTGTGAGTCCATGTTGATAAAGGCCAAGTAACAAATTATTTTTTTTCCAGCAAAATGTTTTAACAATTTTGGGAGGGAAGAAAGGAACAAATTTCATTTTATGTGAAAGACAATAGTTTTCAAAACCCTACGGAGGGAGGCCTTCTCGTGACATGAATCTAACGGGGGAAATAGTGGCAGTAAAAACATTTTATTGTTTTGACAGAATGGGTAGGTTAACAGATTACTGGATACAAACATATTATTTAACTTGCCCAAATGCACAATATCAAATACAAGTCCATGTAAAGTAAAATTGAGATTGTCTTGCTCGAAGACAAGTCATTCGTCCCAGGTTGGACAGACGAATCCCAACTTCATCAAAAGAGCATTTAATCCTTGTGCAATTTAATTCATTTATGTTTTTTAAATGGTACCATCGAACCCGTGGGAATCGCTCAAGTACCAGGCTGTGCAAAACCTGAAAAGCAGGCTTCAAAATGACATTTTTTTTAGAAGCAATCAAGTTTCACCAAAATTTGGATTTTAGCTGTCTAAACATTGTGCTTGAATGATAAAACGGTGGCATTTACACATCAGTGGGGCCATTTTTGATGATAAAAACCTGTGTGTATTGAACATGAAATCATAATTCTTGAAATGTAGAAAATAAATTGTGCTTTTCAAAATGGAATCAGAAATCGATTAAGTATAATCTTATCAATAATATAATAATATTTGCCAATATTTCAATTAATAGCTACTATAAATGGTAATATGGTACTAATTGCTTGATGCAGAACCAGTTTAAAATTAATGTTGGACATGTAAATATTACAAGTATAGTGTATTTTAGTTGCTTAATAATCATATGAATATATTTATTTCAAAACAGGTACAAACCATGCCTGGCAAATTTATTGGTGCAATTTAATTATTTGAATATCTTTACTTGACAATTGTAACTTACTCAGGAGCTATGTGTTATTATCCAAGGGAGGTGGCACTTGTATTCAAAGATGGTATCATACTTGAGCACATAACACAAAAAGGGGTACTTTTTCAAACAGATGCATACTGTGTCAAAAATTGCAAAAAATCAAGAAAATTTGTTGATTTTTTTGGTTAATAAAAATTTAAAAAAAGTGGTTTCCTTTGCAAAATTTGACAAATTCTAGTTAATGGTATGGAAAACTTGTGTAATGTCAAGTCAAAATCCTGGTTTGGGGTCGGTCAGCTTTAATTTTAGGACTATTCATGAGCATTATACCAATGGTTGAGTGCCAAATAAAGGTCATAGCTGCATAACAACAACCCTCAGAGATGTTACAGGGTGACAAAAACAAATCCTGAAATGATAGCAAAATTTCGGGAAAATTGTATTTTCTTACTGTTTTGTGCTGAGATATCATGAAATCAAGACTTGTTCAGGAAAAAATCCTGATTTCAGGATATATCCTGAAAAGTGGCATCTCTGAACCCTAAGAGCAAAAGATTTAAGGACCGATGGTATTTTCCAGATAAATATACTCTATAAACCTTGAAGTATGCAACAAGCAATCAGAGGCTCTGCTACGAGATCCATACCATATCCCTTGTGTTCTACAACATTGTGAACTAGTGGTTTTGTATTGTGTAAGAGACTCGTAATGATTGATCAGGACCGAATCACTGCGTATTAATACTTTTGTACATGTATCGTTTATGATTTAGGGTTTTTTTTTGGCTAATTTTGTTGCAAAAAACTTGGACAAACCTTTTATCATAAGTTTAATTTAATATTCAGCAAGATTGGGTATGTAGTTATGTTTCGAAAAATACTGACTAATTTACTTCCCCGTATGGTCATATTGGTTTTTGTGCATTAATCAGCTGCTAGATGCATACTTCAAGGTTTATAGAGTATTATAGTCTAGTTAGATCATTCATGTGGAAAGAACCAAAAAGTTTTGATGGGAACATTATTGATCATTGATCTGGAAAGAATAATCGAGTCTTTTGTTCTTAAGATTTTTTATGCAGATATGGCCGTGTGGCGCTAACCCTCAATACTTTTGAATACAAGTGGGCCTTCTGTGGTTGCTAAATCTTTGCAATATGATTAGATTAATTTCACACTAGTGTATTGTAAATTACAACAGAAGAACTGTTGATTATTATATTTATATTTCCTTTTTATATTATATTGTTTTTATGAAGTTACATCTTTATATTTATTTATTGTGACAATTTTTTAGAAATAAAATCTTACATAACTTTATTTGCTTGCGTCAGATGCCTTTTCTTGCAACAATTAAGGGGCCGTTGCCTGCTGGTTCTGACCGGTTCAAGTGGAATTAACAAAAGAAAACCGACTAGAACCAGTTGAGTTTTGAAGCGGACCTAATCCTGATTAAATTATAATCGAGCAATTGAATGATATATAATATGTGACACACTGAAAACGTTAATTAGTCAAAAAAAATGTATAATTTGACTAATTAAAAATTAGTCATGCAGAGTGACTTTTTCATAATTCATAAAAAATGCTGTAAATGTATTTGAAATGTTGAAAAACAATTTTTGGTGTTTAAAAAATAGTTTCCATCTCTAAATATTCAATTTGTAATCAGTATTAGTTTATTGATAAATGATAAATTACATGACTAATTAGTCTTTAATTAGTCAATTGACTAACTGAATGATGCAGGACTAACTGTATTTACTCAAAATGACTAATATAATTCATGATTTGTCATCGCAACGGACTAATTAATGGTAAATATCTATCAGAAATTAGTAATTTAATTTGTCATTCAGTTAGTCCTGCGTCATTCAGTTAGTCAATTGACTAATTAAAGACGCATTTGATATTTACTAATTAGTCATGTTATTAATCATTATCAATTAACTAATAATTACCAAATTACAAATTGAATATTTAGAGATGGAAACTATTTCTAAACATCAAAAATAGTTTTTCAACATTTCAAAGACATTTGCAGCATTTTTTCATGAATTATCAAAAAAATCACTCTGCATGACTAATTTTTAATTAGTCAAATAAGACATGTTTTTTGACTAATTAATGTTTTCAGTGCACTGGCTTTCTCCATTTTGCATTAAGAGATCGAAATCCAAAGCAGTCCACTGAATATATTGTAATAAAAATCAGCTGCAAATCGCTTTCAAAGATAATGATTACTACAGTGTATAATAGCAACAGGCAATCAATTAGCTATGAATAATTGCACTTCCCGGCAAAGCTGATCTTCAAAACTTTTGGAATAGGTAACCACTTACACGTGAATGCGTTTTATGTCAAAACGCTGCAAATGTCTTTGACTTTAGATGTCATTTATTCAAAATGTAGATTTGCGACTTTCCTCTCATTTTGCCAGAACAGCCCACAATTCATGATCCACAACCTTGTCCCTATATATAATATAGTCACTTCTATCAAACTTTAGATTTTGTGGAAGTATTGCAAAAAGCTTTACCTCGGTGTTGGATGACAAGTCTACATGTGCAGACGGGAGTTTTGAGCAGTTCAAAACACATCACCACTGATATCAATGCAAACCGAGATGAGTAAAGCTTAGCTTTCATTGCATTTTATGTCATCTGCTGTTGCAATATGTTTGTGTTTTGAGTGTGAAATTAGTTTGAGGCGAGTTTTATCGGAATTGTGTTTTCATTAGATTATAAATTAAACTTCATTCCTATGCGCATCAGGAGAGTTCTGTCATTTACTGTAAACTGGGATAATTTCGCAAGCAAAATTTTGCGCAAAACCAAACAATCACAACCTTTTCGTGCATGTTAAATTAGTGTTTTTAAGCTTCACTTCATAGACCTACATATGAAATGAATGCATTCACGGGGTGTTATCATAGTCAGGTAGATTTCAGCCAAATTATAGCATAAGTGTCATGTTGGGTATATATGCAATTTTTTTGATGAAATTGATAGTTTAGAGCGTGTACTTTAAGAACCTGAATGCCAAATATACACGCTTGAGCAATCTTTTGTTATTAGCATCAAAGCCGTTCCCCCTTTTTTACATGCCGTATTAAGTGTGACAGATCCCATTTGAGTTGTAAATATGTCATGTTTGGTAT